>AWOL01S0018233.1:0-15642 GCA_000715115.1 Nicotiana otophora
ACTCTTTAACCCACCATCCACAATCAATAATACTCATTTTATCATTTTGGGGGTAAAAAGGAGATGTGACAAATCGGTTTCAAAATATGAAAGCTCGTCGAGTACAAATGTAAATTGATGATGTATTTTTGAGATAATGGAATTGGATAATTTTTACTAGTCAAGTTATTATTTTTGTAAAATTTTATATCATGAAACTGAATGTTTATCTTTGAAGTAATGGTGCACCCATCTTCTCGAATTCCTGGATTCGCCTCTGCTTGGAGTCCGTTTTATATATACAGGTTTGATAAGTAGGTCGAGGCCATGTCCCGACCATGATACAATTCAACTATCTCTAGAGGCTTGTAGACAAGTCATGTATAGTTTGTATATTAGTAGATACCTCGTCAGCCTGCGCGCACGCCTCCACCCCCTCTCCCCCCCCCCATATATATATATATATATATATATATATATATATATATATATATATGAGTTTTTGGGTATGTTTACCCCTCAGATGAGAGAGACGATATTTTCAGATGATTCAGAATATGGCCTTATTAGCCTAGGCTGAGGGTTACCTCTCTAGAGTTCACAGTTACATAGTGGTACGTTCGGGCTGAGTATGGTATTGGGTGCCGGCCACGCCTCTTCAGGTTTGGGGCATGACAGATGCAACAAAAATGCTTCCTATTTCTACTTCTTCTCTCCCTTACGCCTCTGTTCTTTCTTTCATTTATCTTTCTTTCCTTTATCTTTCTCTCCAATTTAGTTGGTCTTATTCCTTTTTCTTATTTGCTGGATTTGAAAATTTAATTTTGCTAATTCCTGTATCCTCTAAATAAATAGAGGTGGGCTTGTTTAATCCGGGGGAAATATTTCACATTGTTGAAATAGTTTCTTAGGACAGTGCCCAGTACGACTCAAGCCAATTCGTGTATCTGCTTACAAATAATATTATTACAGTATTATTATCGTTATTTTTCGATGTCATTTTCCAACAATCTAAGAAACTATGGCAAGTAATACTACTACGAAATTTTTTGATGGTGCCACCAATTTTGGTTTTGTCTCCGCTGCTACTGTTCCAGCTGTCATGCCAAATATCCACTGTGTTGTAAATACGTTATTGCATCCACAGCTTGAGTAGACACTGATATAAAAATACAGGTATGTAAATAGACATGGTTATATATCCAATGTTAATATTAAAACCTTCAAGAAAAATGCACATCAATGCAAGAGAAGAGTTGAGATAAATAACAATCTCGCTCGCTAAGTCAAAATTAAATTTGACTAAAGCGGATAATATAATTATTGCGGTCATTTTTCAAATAAATAATGTGGCCAATGTGAGAAATTGGGTGATAGACTCTGGTGCTACTAGGCACATTTGTGCAGACAAAAATAAACCCAAGTTGAGGAAGGAGAAGAAACTATTATCTTGGTGACTCAAAAACAACTCGCGTTCTTGGGAAAAGAAAAATTCTTCTCAAACTCACATATGGTAAAACTCTAGCATTGAGTGATGTATTGTATGTTCCTAATATACAAACCATTCTGGTTTTTGTGGGATTGTTAGGAAAAGTTGGAGTGAAGGTTTCTTTCGAGAATGATGAGGTCGTATTGACCAAAAATAATATTTTTGTGGGCAATGGATATTGTAACCATAATTTATTTATGCTTAATATTTTTGATACTAGCAATGAAAATGCATCTTCTTCTGCTTATATGGTTGAGTCTATTTCTTTATGGCATGCTAGACTAGGACATGTTAATGTCGCGTATATAAAAAAATGCAGTCACTAGGATTAATATCTAGTTTAGACTCAAATAATATTGACAAGTGTAAATGTGTGCTGAAGCTAAAAGTACTAGAAAGACTTGTTTTTCTGTAAGTTATCTTTAATTCACACTGATTTAGGTGATTTGAAGCAAACTATGACTAGAGGTGGTAAAAGATATTATGTGACTTTTATTGATGATTTTTCTAGATATAATAAGATGTATTTTCTTAGAAATAAAGATGATACTTTTAATGCTTTTATTTCTTATAAAACTGAGATTGAAAATCAACTAATCAAGAGAATTAGATCTGATAGAGGTGGAGAATATTTATCTTTGAATGAATTTTGTGAAAAGAATAATATAATTCATGAAGTAACTCCGCCTTATTCACCTGAGTCAAATAGAGTAGCTGAAAGGAAAAATCGAACATTGAAAGTGATGATAAACTCTGTGTTAGTTAGTTCTAATGCTCAGGGGCGGACCCACCTAGAGCCAAGAGGGTTCATATGAACCCGCGTCGTTGAAAAATTTTGGTATTTTATATAGGTTAAATTATGTAAAATATAGATATAACCCTTTATTGAACCCACTTGATAGAAGATGATCCTTTGGAAAGATGGTCAAGCGGGTTCAAACTTTAGTGTAGGTCATGAGTTCGAAGCACTTGGGCAGGGTTTTTTCCCTAGTTTTTGTAGGCTTAAGGGACTAATAAATAGTTACCCTTGTTAGTTGATTCTTCCTTTTCCTTTATGTGCTTTAGTTTTTATTTCTATTTTTGTACTTTATTTTTATTTTACATTTCATCTCTTTACTAAAATCTAGTAGGAAATATTTTACAGTTTATTTTACTTTATAAGGATCAAACTTTTCAACAAAATGAAATCTTACATTATTTTTGCTAAAATATGCAAGTGCAATCTTTAAATTATTTATAATTTGTTAGTTCAACTTAAATTGTTTATTTTATGTTACATTAAAATTATTAATTTACTTTATAAGCTCTATTCTCTTATAAATTTGTATTAGTTTAGCTTAAGTCATAATTCTTTAATTTTTCGTTGTCTTTCGTTTGTAAATTAGCGATTTTTTTCGTTACATATTTTAGATTTTTCCATTTTCTAGAGTCTAGAAGGTTTCTAAACTGGGTAAATAGATTTTTAGTTAAAGTAACAAAGGTGAAATTCTTTGAAATAATTTTTTTAAATTAAATAGATAAATTGTTTATATATTTACTTAAAGTAAGTAGTCTTTGTTAAATATTTTAAATTTTTTGTTCAACTTTCTTTTATAGAAAAAAGGATGTTGACTGCAACCTTTTTAAGCTGTTCATTTTGTGACAGCATTATGAATTTAATGTAAAAAAAAGCATCGGACAAATCTTACTTGTTGGTATTAACATTATTTTTTTAAAACTCGCTTGCTTGAAATTCTGGGTCCGCCACTGTTAATGCTTCTGATAATTTGTGGGGTGAAGCTATTTTATCTGCATGTAACTTACAAAATAGAATACCACATAGAAGAACTGGTAAAACTCCGTATGAATTGTGGAGGGGTTATAAACCTAACTTGAAATATTTAAAAGTGTGGGGGTGCCTTGCTAAAGTTCTTTTGCCTGAACCTAAAAAGAGAAAAATAAGTTCTAAAACTGCTGATTGCATGCTTATTGGATATGCTGAACATAGTACTGCATATAGATTTCTTGCTTTAAAAAGTAATGTACTTGATTGCAATACTATAACTGAGACAAAGAATGCTGAGTTCTTTGAATATATTTATCCATTGTCTGATAAAATTTCTCATACACCTGTTGAAACAAATAGTGAAATTATCTCTAATGAGGAACTGAGAAGGAGCAAAAGGCCTAGGAAAGAATATTTTTCTTATGAAAATAATTTTCAAACTTTTCTTGTCGATAATGAACCATCAAATTATTTTGAAACTATATCTTCTCCAGATGCTAAATATTGGAAAGAGGCAATAAAAGTTAAAATCAATTCTATTTTGAAACATAATGCATGGATTTTAATTGATTTACCTCATGGTGCAAAGCTTATTAGTTGTAAATAGATTTTCAAAAAGAAATTTAATCCTGGTGGATCTTTAGATAAATATAAATCTCGGTTAGTAGAAAAATAATTTTTTCAAAAATAAAATATAGATTATTTTGATACATTTGCACGAGTGACTAGAATTTCTTCTATTCGTGTTTTAATTGCCTTAATTTCAACCTGTAAGCTTTTTATCCACCAAATGGATGTCAAAACAGATTTTTAAAATGGTGATTTAGAAGAAAAAATTTATATAGTTCAACCTGAAGGCTGTGTCATTCCTGGACAAGAAAATAAAGTTTGTAAATTAATTAAATCTATTTACGGCCTTAAACAAGCTCCTAAGCAGTGGTATGGGAAATTTGAATAAGTTTTACTGAAAGACAGTTTTTCTTCAGTGGAGGTAGATAAATATGTTTATACTAAAGCGGTAGACAATGATTATGTGATAATATGTCTATATGTTGTTGACATGTTTATAGTTGGTATAAGTTTAAATATTGTGCAAAGTACTAAATTATTTTTGTCTGCTAATTTTGATATGAAAGATATGGGTGAAGTAAATAAAATATTGGGAGTTAAAGTTATAAGTAGTGAAGATGGAATAATGTTGTCACAAGAACATTATGTTGAGAGACTTCTTAAGAAGTTTGAATATTTTAATGTCACATCTGTGAGCACTCCTTTTGATGCTAACTCTCAGTTGAAAAAGAATAATGGTGACCCAATTGCTCAGTCTAAATATGCACAGATTATTGGGAGTCTGATACTTTTAATGAATTTTACAAGGCCTGATATAGCCTATGATGTGTGTAGACTGAGTAGATATACTCATAATCTCAACAGAGATCATTAGTCTGCATTAGATAGACCAATGAAATATTTGAGAGGAACCATGAATTATGGTATCCTATAAAGTGGATTTCCTTCTACGTTAGAATGGTACAATGATGCAAACTAGATCTCTGATTCAGATGAGACAAAATCCACTAGTGGTTATGTATTCATCCTTGGTGGTGGTGCAATATCGTGAAAATCAGCTAAACAGACGATCATTGCTAGATCGACTATGGAATCAAAGTTTATAGCTCTGGAGTTAGCTGGTTCTGAGGCTGAGTAGCTAAGAAACTTTTTAGCTAATATCCCTTTAATAAAGGACGTATTGCCTCTTGTATCTATATACTGTGATTGCCAAGCGGCAATAGCTATAGCAAAGAATAAATCTTATAATTGTAAAAGTAGACACATGAAATTGAAACATGATGTCATAAAACAACTGTTGAGAGATGGAATATAAGTCAGAGATAAATTTGGCCGATCCTCTGACTAAACCCGTGGGAAGAAAATTAATTCTTCAAACCTCAAAAGAGATGGGGTTAAGGCTAACATGTTGTCAATAGAGATGGTAACCCAACCTATGTGATTGGAGATCCCATGAAGTAGGTTTATATGGGTAATAACAAGTTGATATTGACACCGAAGCACTAAAAGAGAGTGCTTGACTGCTACTAATTGAGAGGCTGGGTTATAACTCTTAATAAAATTCATAGTCCTTATGGATGGTGTATTTAAAAGTAGTATACACTTGATGAATTCACCTATATGAGAGTGGAGTGGGCCACTTCTATGAGATTTTGGCCTAGTCTCTAGAGTTCTCATGAATAACCAGGCACGCGCATGGCCTATTGGGCGCAAAATCACATTGAACAACAAAATTACCGGGGGTCAAAATGTGATTGATAAAATCTCTGACTTACAATAAGAATTATTAGTTCATAGAAATATTACATTTCACTAGTAATTCTGTGAGTTAAATTTTATTGGTCTAAATTTGGTTCATATTCCAGAAGACACCAAACCTATAATATTTGGATCATATAAATCCAGCAAGTCTTATTATTCTATCTTATTATTTTGAAAATATGCGGGGATTGTGGCAATATTTTCAAAATAAATGAGTCCAAGTGTCATGCCTTAAACCAAGTATCACTATGCATGAAAAGAAACATTGGAGTGGCAATTTGTAAAGGAAATTAAGGACAAGTGTATGGACAGTTATCTATATTTAAAACTATTTATACGCCTATAGATAGGCACTCATTCCCTAACGATGATGCAACATAAATGCTTCCTATTTCTACTTCTTCTCTCCCTTACGCCTCTGTTCTTTCTTTCCTTTATCTTTTTCCGTATTATTCCTTTTTCTTATTTGTTGGATTTGAAAATTTAATTTTGCTGATTTCTGTATCCTCTAAATAAATAGAGATGAGTTTGTTTAATCCTGGGAAAACATTTCACATTGCTGAAATAGTTTCTTAGAACAGTGCCCAACACGACTCAAGCCAATTCATGTATCTGCCTACAAATAATATTATTGCAGTATTATTATCGTTATTTTTCTGTGTTCCCAACAACTTTTGTTTTGATTTCTTTAGTTTGATTAATAGGTTGTTTTGTTTTCTTTCTTTGACATTTATATGTGCAACAGAATAAAACTGACAACTAGAGAGGTGATCATCTTGACATAGAAGAATATAATTATAAAGTTATAATACCTCATCATATTGAATAAAAAATTGCACAATGGCAAAAGCCGTTATGCTAACAAAATCATACTCGACTTAATATATGTATGTTCTACGGTCATATCTATCTATAACAACATCCTTATATAACATCACTTCATTATAAAAGCCAAGTTATTTCGGAATCAAATTTCATGTTCTATTAAAATATATGTTTCTCTATAACAATAATTTTTTATAATATCCAAAAATATCCGAAATAAATGAGGCTATTATAAAGATGTTTGACTGTATATATTTTTTTAAGACACAAAATTCCTATTTTCTACGGTCAGAATATTCTCTAAATTAAATAAGAGATGCATAAAAAATCTGATTCCAAGTATCAGGAACTCCAGCAAGGCACCAATGAGTACAATCCATGCCTTTAAAAGCATTGTATTTGCTAGGATGCCCATCTTTTCTCAGTTGTGAGAGTTTTGTTATGTCAAGTAAAAATACTGGTTTTGAAATATTACTCAACACTTCTTTCACTATTTCTACAGCAACAGGTAAGCCACTTGGGTATGTTGATCCATTTACTGGAGTTGTTTCGTTCAAGCAATTGGTCACATTAGGTTCACCCCAATCTGATCCACTGAACATCCATTATAAAATAATTAGTAGTAATTAAAGATATAATTACAAGAAAAAACAATATTGACGTAGGACCCGTTTAGACATAGATTCCCAAATATTTTTGAAAAAGCCGATTTTGGTGAAATTTGATGTGAAATTGAAAATGTATTTGGATATGAATTTTGAGACATGTTTTGACATGTTAAAAAGTCATATTTTTATTCCAAACTAAAAAGTCCCAAATGGTCATGATTTGGCCCAAAAAGAGGGTTTAAACTATATTTGGGATTTGAAGTTTTGATTTTTAAAATCTCCCAAAAACTAGATTTATTCTATAAACAAACACATATTTGAATTTATTTTTCCAAAACTTATGGCCAAACGCCTACTTAATACTATTATAGCTCAAAAAATAGTAGTACTATATAAATAAATAAAATAAAAATACTTACTGGTAATGGGCTGGAGATGCTCCTTGAAAGAAAACTTTGGTTTTGTGTGTATCCACATCTGTTTCAACCCATTTGGCCCATGTATTTAGTCCAGCCCGGAAAGCTTCTACCCGGTCCATATCTTTCGATATTTTGCCACCAACTTCAATAAAATCCCACCTTCAACCAATATTCACACATCGTGAACTTATATTTCTTTAAATAATAATAATAAAGTTCAAAAAAGCAATCAGATGCATTAAGCTCGGCTATGTGTAGGACCCGATTACTTATACCAGTGACTTAGTTAAAAAGCGGTAATTTATTTGAGACTTCTTTCAGCGGAATAAAGTTAAGAGTAGAAAAGAAATTAAGAAAATATGGATGTTAATCAACATACGGTTGTTGGGGTTCTCGTGTTGAATACCAAAGCCAAGTATTGAAAATCAACAAGTCAAATTCCTTCCAAATTTGTCCATTTTTAATTGAGTCGAGTTTCAACACTCGTCCCATAGGCTCAATTTCAATGTCTACTAAAAGGTTTGAATGAAATAATACGACTTGAACTCCATAATCCTGCAATAAAAAATAATAATTTCAGTGTTCTACAACACACACATAATATTTGATGTAAAGAATATTTCCTTATTTGACTATTTTGAATTTGTGCCGCATAGATCTCATTATGATTTATATGTACATAATTTGCATAAACAAAAAAAGAGTTTTACCAGAAATGTAACAGTGACATTTTCCTTATATATCTCTTGATTGAATTTTGCATCTGGGACTGCAGCATTAAGTAAGCAGAGAAGGGATTCAAAATTATTAAGACTCAAAGAATCCCCAACATACATAATCTTCTTTCCCTTAAATCTTGTCAAAAAATCTTTGCCATCAAATCTACAAATTATTCCAAAAACACAAAGAAATCAACTAGTTAGAACGGAATGAAACACGTGCACAACATTTTTTTGATTGGTCATAGATTTCAACAAACATAATTAGCATCAAGTCCCTCCCCCACCACTTTGATATTTATCCTTTGAGAAGAAATTAAATTTTCAGTCAAACTTCATTTATAATTAGGAAAACGTTTTAATTAATATCTTTATCAACAAGATACAATGTTGTAATTCCTTGGGGTAGTAGGTTCAGGCCAGTTCATTTTAGTTTTCCAAAATGAATTGGTAATGCTCCATTGTTGCCTTTCTAAATATTCATTTCATTGTGTCCGGGCCAGCTTGTGTACATCTCAACTAATTTTACGGGATATCTGCTACTTCCCATCGACAACAAATATCATATAACTCTATCCATCAAGGTATGAATAAATAGGAAGAAATCACCTGATAATTTTAAGATGTGTTTTCTCAAAAAAGATTTGATGCTTTAGAATCCATAGTATTATTTCACTTCCTTTGATATCTAACTTTTTTAAACAACTGCAAACGAAGTATTTTCTTCCATTCATTTTATATTGCAATTGGGTACAAAATTTAAGAAAAAAAATTACTCACGAACCATATCAAAAGTATTCTTAGAATACGTTGGTCTTAAAATATCTTATGTTATTTCTATGACTACAAGAGAAAATAAAAATTTAAAGGTAAAGACTTTACATATATATATTAAGCTTAATTGCTATGCATTGACATCACAAGAAATATTTACACAATCAAAATCACTTCTAAAGAAATTTCAAATAATTGGTTGTAACTTGGTTCGACTAATATACTATCACATGTCAAACTATAGTAGTAGTATAAAAACTTTTACATTATCGGTATATAAAGTTTAGACACATTTATAAATCTCATTCTTTTTCAAACTACTACACATAAAATTATAAAAAAAAATTACACTATCATGTGTATAACTTAAACTCATATATAATCTCATTCTTTTAAAAGCAAACTAAAAAGCAAAGAAAAGATTATCATATAAACCGAAATTAATGGAGTACTATAAGTTTTGTTCTGGGGAGAGAGACAGAGAAATGAACCTGGGCAAGGCACAATCAGTGGGCTGCCATTTATATTTAAGGTATTCAAGATTACTTCTGCCAAATTTGATGCAGTTAAATTCCTTCCTTATGAATGGACATGCTGTTGAATTATACAATGGATATGAATTATCAAATATCCAACTTCCTTCAAATAAATCACAACTCTTTATTTCTGCATTCGCTTTTGATGTGCCAAACACTGCTAAACCCACAACAGCAATAAGAAGAAGAAAACTAAACTCCTCAATAATTGCTTTGCCCATTTTTATTCTGAGAAGAAAAAAAGAAGAAGAAAAAGAAAAAAGAGAGAATTATGGTGGAAAGATGTGGATTTAGCATTATATATGTGTAGGTAGCAATTACAAATAAGGCAAGTCATTTATTTAACGAGTTTTATTATAATAAATAATTTAATTAAAAAGAATCTAATTCAATGTTTTTCTCAATCAGTTTCAAATATTGCGGACGCGTTAAGCCAAGTTTAAAAGACCATCTATAGTAAGACAGGAGATTACCGTAATTTCCCTATTAGGAGATGGTTTGAAAATAATTGACCAGAAAAAAAAAGAGATGTACTTAATGAATTGTGTTTACATTATATATTGATAGTATAAATTCAACCTGATCGTGTAGATTAATTATATTATTAGCAGTTACTCCCTTGTTCATATTTACTTGTCAGTTTGCCAAATATAATTATTTCAAAATATTTGGCATTTGAAAAATCAAGAAAGTATTAATGAATCTTTCTAATTTTATCCCTAGCATTAATTAGATTGAGCATTTATTGGATAAATAAAGATAAGAGCGTCAATAAGGCTAAATTAGTCAAATAGCTCTTTATATTAATATTTTTTTAGAGGGAATTTAACGACTAATATGAAAACTAAATAGGAACAGAGGGAGTACAAAAAATATTAAAATAAATATCAGCTATTAAGTGATAAATATATATAAAAGATTTATTTTTTATATTTATTAATTTAGTGTGAATATAAAGTACCAATAAATCTTTCACTCTTTTTTCCTCCCTCTTCTTTTAGGGAGCGTGTATAGGAGAGGTTGAGGGAACCAAATTTTTGTATGTGAATTGAATGAGATACTACTAAAAAAGCAAAACCAAAAGTCGCTTTTTGATTGGTGGGTGTGGGTATACAAATGAGCAAACAGTTTGTTAAAGCACCAATAAAGATTACGATAAAGCGGTAAGAATTCATTCATTCTTAATAAGAGGTTTTGGGTTCGAGTTTTGAATATTAAATCATCGTTATTGAGAAGCGCTTTACCCTCAATTCGAATTTAGTGGACCGTAATGTTAGAACCGTACGCCGAATAAAAAAAAAAAGGTATGTTAAAGCAAAACGACTTGAGGCGATGCAAGGCTGGATGTGTGATGTGCATTTGCCATTTTCACATGGCAAACACCTCACATTGAAGAACCATACGCCTTTATATTATTTATTGTTTCTCGCTCTATCATATCTGGCTGGTTACTAGTAGCTTCATAATTAAGAAGCACAAATAGAAATTCAAAACACTAATTTGTGTTTCAATTATAATCTACACTTGTAAAATATTGGAATTTACCGGCAGGTCAATGTTAATAGAATGTTGATATTCTTCTCCTGAACCTAAATCTAAGCTAGCGTTTGGCCATAGATTCCCAAATTTGTTTTAAAAAAATTAATTTGACTGAAGTTTGGTTTGAAGATGAAAATTTGTTTGGACATAATTTTTCAAAACATATTTTACTTTTCTTTAAAAAAATAAAAAGACATGTAATGTGAGTATGTGACTTAACCCATAAGTTCTAAAAACTATTAAAAATACCCAACAATACCAACAAACAAATTTGCTAATCTTGTATATGCATAACTTTCGTCGATGTCATTCAATATCATTATCAAAAATCATAGTCAACATAGATAAGTTTGACACAAAATTATTATTTTTATAATGAACTACACAATACACTACCTAAAACCACAACCTGATATTTTAATATCAACTGCTAATAACAATTGCTAGCCACTATAACTCGTGAAATTGTAAAAATATTACAAGATTCATCTGTCCAAAAGAAAATGATAGTAATTAGCTGGTGGATTAGTTGGGTCATAATAGATTGTGAGTTATTTTTTATAAAATACGAAAGTTTGGGGTAATTTTTAAAATTGTTAAAAAATAAAACAGTAATTTTGGGCAAAAAACAGGCGTAGAGCTAGTTTTGGGATTTGGAAATTTTATTTTCAAAATCTGTCAAAACATGGATAAAATCTATAAACAAACATATTTTGTCAAATATTTTTTGAAAATTTTTTGGCAAAATCTATGCCCGGGGTGGGTGGTAAATGAATGTTAGAGACAAATGCAATTACTTTTGTTAATGCTACATGATTAGGCATTGTTTCTGAGAATGTGTGTGCGTTTTTATTTAGTTTTTTTCTTCTTCAAAATTTTCAATTATAAATACGGTCTTTGGGTCTCCGGCTAATATGCAGAGATTATCAGGCGATAATTAGTACTACATAAATTATTACGTTTTGAATATGTGGGAATTACTTATTCGAAGACATTTTCACCTTTGCACACTCTTATCCAGCTATTATTAGTATACATATTCTTATTTCATATTCGATTTGACATTATAATAAAAGTATATAAATTCTGGTTTTGTAATAATGATAAGTCTAATGTCTCATTTGGTCGTATATAATACAATTGACTGCATACACTCGCGTGGGTTGGTCGCTCAATAATGTCTAAATTTTGGCGTTAACAAGTGCCTTACATTTTCTCCAACATTGAAAGCTTTGTTCGATTCAACCAAGTTATAAGGCCTGTACACATGGTGTATTTACTAAGCTACCGTCCAAAGGACGAAGTGAGACCTTAACTAATTTGAATTTGTGCCGCATTAGATCCATTAAAGAACGAATCGCTAGATTCTTTTTATTCCGGATTAAAGGTGGAGGGATTCTATCCATAATCCTCAATGGTAAATATAATTTCCTCGATGTATTTCGATAGTAACTTCTTTCGTTGTACCTCCAAATATTAAATTCTTACATTTTGGACTTCCAATCAACACTTACACGATAAATTTCAAACTTCTCAACAAGCTAATGAATTAGAAGGATTATCAAAACTCAAACATATACAAAGTTGGGTCTTGATCTTATTTATGTAGTCTAATTAAAATAACTAAACATACATTTTTTCTAGTAAATATTGAATGCATAAAATAGTTAAACATGGTTTTTTTCTACTAACAATTGAATGTGCTTACATATAAATTACATAGAGTGTTTGGGAGAATTGGGGAAGAGAGATGCATATAGAATTTGATTCCAAGTATCAGGAACTCCACCAATGCACCAATGTGTACAATCAAATCCATGTAAACCATTGTATATACTGGGATGTCCATCTTTTCTTAGCTGTGTAAGTTTAGTTATATCAAGTAAATATACTGGCTTTGACATCTTCCTTAGAACTTGTTTCACTATATTTACAGGAATTGGTAAGCCACTTGGATATGTTGATCCTTTTACTGGTGTTGTTTCGTTGAAACAATTCTTCACTTTTGGCTCACCCCATTCAGATCCACTGAAAAAAATTGAAAAAAGAATTTTAAAAAGGGCAAAATAGAAGGATATGATTATGTATAAGATTAGACATCACTTGGAAGAAATTAGCATTTCTAAAGGTATTATATGTGTACACTTTCATGCAAATTTATTGGGTTGAAGTGTCATCTACAAGAACTTTTGTTCACGTGTAAATGATATTTCAACAAAATGGAAAAAGAGTAAAATGAAAAATCCTCTACTATATATATATAAAAATATCTTAATTTTACTCTCCATTATATTTTGGATCATTATTCGAACAGATAAAGCGAATGGTCCAACTAAATAACTTTTTCTTTTTCATTACTTCTATGATCTTGCCTCGTGGTGCAGCAGCACCCATGATCATACTATTGAAATGATTCGTGGGTACAGATATTCACACGATTGCCCTTTTGTTATAGGAGGGAAAAAGAAATTCTAAAGGGATAAATTTGTATCTTTTTCCAAAATATTTTGACACGTGAAATTTATCCACTTCTTATTGTAGCTTCGTTAAAACATTAGCATTTCGAGAAGATGTTTATTTTCAGACTCCGGCTTGATAACATGTCAATTAGATAAAGGAGAAAAAGGATAGTCCATTATGCCCTATATATTTTTTCAATCATTGTTTGTTTTAGTCAAATATTAGTCCTGAAATCTGCAAAAAGGACATTGTGAAGCAGAAAAGCAATAAGGAAAATTAAAGGATGAAAACGATCTTACTGGTAATGCATGGCAGCTACTCCTTGGAAAAAGACTTTGGTTTTCTTTGTATCAACATCTGTATCAACCCATTTAGCCCATGTATTTAGACCTACACGAAAAGCTGCAACACGGTCCATGTCTTTCGATATCGTCCCATTATTTTCAATAAAATCCCATCTACAAAACATTGAACAATATATCAACTATAAAGAACTAGATTTATCTTAAAATCATAAAGAGAAGTTAATCTCATGTATAAAATCACCTCAATTGTATGTTTTGTTGTTAAAGTGAGTAAAGTTTAGTGATGTTACTGCTCATCAGTAACAAAAAACGTTTCACTAAAGTTAAATACTTTTATATTTTTTGGTTTATAGTTTATAAAGTTCAATGATCATAGGTGAAATTAATTATAAATTCTTACGCGGAAACAACTGAATTAAGAAAACATATGCTTATATGTTTAGGTACATACGGTTGTTTAGAATCGGATCGTGGATACCAAAGCCAAGTATTGAAGATCAAGACGTCAACATTTTTCCAAATTCGTCCATATTTCATTGAATTGAGTTTTAATACTCGTCCAACATTGGGTTGCACTTCAATATCTACCAAGTAATTTGAATGAAATAGTATGACTTCAACTCCATAATCCTGTAATTTTCATACAATTAACGTCCACATTCCTATATATCTATCAACATATATTTTAAGATTATGAATCTTTATGAGAAAAAAGAAATATTACTCACCTCAAATGTGACGGTAACAGTTTGTTTTTTAATCTCTTGCTTGAATTTGGAGTTCGGGACTGCAGCATGAAGCAAGCACAGAAGTGATTCAAAGTTGTTTAGACTTAAAGAATCCCCAATATACATTATCTTCTTTCCTCTGAATCTTCTCAAGAAGTTTTTACCATCAAATCTGCAACATTGTAAATAATATGAATGTGATATGTAAAGCATTGGTAAAATAGCATTTTATATTACTCATATAGTATATTTTTTGTATAATATGTCGGCTTTTTTACCAAGTGTAAAATGATTTTAATGAACATTGTTTTTCTGGAAAATATGGCAATGCGTTATTCATCAACTTACATTTTTGTCTATCAACTTACACAATGTTCTTGCTAATTGATTCATCAATCTTACATTTTTTTTCTCTGTTAGGAATTGATCAGTAGTAACGTGTTAATATAAAGGTCATAACCTTGATATTTATAAATACGTTGGTGATTGTGTATGGTGGAGGTGGTTAATGTTGGTGGTGGTTGATGGTGGTCGGCTAGTGGCAGATGGTGGAGGTGGTCGGTGATGACGGTTGTGGTTATGTGGTGGAGACTAGTGGTAAAGGTGGTTGGTTGTGGTGGCGAATGATTGATAGTGATAATAAATATAGTAGTGGTAAACAGGGGCGGCCCAACCCTAAAGCAATTTACTTGCTTTAGGCCCCAAAAATTTAAGGGCCCCCAAATTACTAGTATTCTTTATATATAGTAGTATATTATTTATATAATTATCTTTTATTATTAATAAATTTATTTTTTTATTGTCATATTAATTTTTAATAACTCGATTTCTTCCTCTAATTAATATAACTAAAATAGTTTTCTGTCAATCTTATTTTATTTTTTTACTTAATTATATTTCTCTATTCATTAGTTGGTCACGTAACTATATCTAATAATCTAACTTATTATTTATTTTCCTTACATAAATTATACTCTCTCCGTCCCAATTTATATGAAAGTGTTTGACTGGATATGGATTTTATGAAATAAAGGAAGACTTTTGAAACTTGTAATCTTAAATAAATCATAGAAGTTTTTGGGCTAGAAATCATCTCATTAATGGTAAAAAGAAAAATCTAAAGTTGAATTGTTACCAAATATAGAAAGGGACTTACTAAAAAAAA
>AWOL01S0018233.1:23911-68077 GCA_000715115.1 Nicotiana otophora
GGGGGGGGGGGGGTCGGGCGGGTAGAGGTCGCCCTAGAGGGGGAGGCTAGGCCAGATGTTATGCTCTTCCTACTAGAACGGAGGCGGTTGCATCCGACTCAGTTTTCACAAGTATTGTTCCGGTTTGTCATAGAGATGCATCAGTCTTATTTGATCCAAGCTCCACTTATTCCTATGTATCATCTTACTTTGCTTCATATTTGGGTATATCTCGTGCTTCTTTGAGTTCTCCTGTCTATGTGTCCACGCCTGTGGGAGATTCCATTATTGTTGACCGTGTGTATCGATCGTATTTAGTTGTTCTTGGTAGTTTTGAGACCATAGCTGATCTATTGTTGCTTAGTATGGTAGATTTTGATGTTATCTTGGGTATGGACTGGTTGTCACCCTATCATGCTATTCTTGATTGTCACGTAAAGACGATGATGTTGGCTATGCCGGGTTTGTCGCGGTTGGAATGGAAAGGTACATTGGATTATGTTCCTAGCAGGGTGGTGTCATTCCTTAAGGCACAACAGATGGTTGGGAAGGGGTGTGAGGCATATCTAGCCTTTGTGAGAGATGCAGTGTTGATACTCCTATCGTTGAGTCAGTTCTGGCAGTGAGGGATTATCCAGATGTATTTCCGGCGGATCTTCCGGGCATGCCGCCCGATAGGGATATCGATTTTGGTATTGATTTGTTGCCGGGCACTCAGCCCATTTCTATTCCACCATATCGTATGGCCCCAACAGAGTTGAAGGAGTTAAATGAGCAATTACAATAGTTGCTTGATAAGGGTTTCATTCGGCCTAGTGTGTCACCTTGGGGTGCTCTGGTCTTATTGGTAAAGAAGAAGGATGGTTCTATGCGCACGTGTATTGATTATCGATAGTTGAACAAGGTTACAGGGAAGAACAAGTATCCATTGCCACACATTGATGAACTATTTGATCACCTACAGGGTGGCAGAGTGTTCTCAAAGATTGATTTGCAGTCAGGCTATCATCAGTTGAAGATTAGGGAGCCGAATATTCTAAAGACTGTCTTCAGGACTCGGTATGTCATTATGAGTTCCTTGTGATGTCATTTGGGATGACCAATGCCCCAACAACATTCATGCACTTGATGAACAGTGTATTTCAGCCTTATCTTGACTCATTCGTCATTGTGTTTATTGACGACATCTTGGTGTACTCCCGGAGTCGGGAGGACCATGAGCAACACCTGAGGGCCGTGCTCTAGACCTTGAGAGAAAAGAAGTTGTATGCAAAATTTTCAAAGTGTGAATTCTGGCTTGATTCAGTGGATTTTTTGGGTCGTGTAGTATCGAGTGAGGGGATCAAGGTGGATCCGAAGAAGATTGAAGTAGTGCAGAGTTGGCCCAGATGGCCTTCGGCTATGGAGATCCGGAGTTTTCTTGGTTTGGCAGGGTATTACCACCGATTCATAGATGGTTTCTCATCTATTGTTGCACCTATGACAAGATTAACTCAGAAGGGTGCTTCGTTCAGGTGGACCGGGAAGTGTGAGGAGAGCTTTCAAAAGCTCAAGACTGCTTTGACTACAGCCCCAGTGTTTGTGTTACCTACGGGTTCGGGTCTTACACTATGTATTGTGATACGTCGCCTGTTGGCCTCGACACAGTGTTGATGAAAGAAGGTAGGGTGATTGCCTACGCGTCTAGACAACTGAAGGTACATTAGAAGAACTATCCTATCCATGACCTTGAGTTAGCAGCTATTGTTCATACTTTGATGATTTGGTGGCACTATTTGTACGGTGTCCCTTGTGAGGTCTATATCGACCATCGGAGTCTACAACATCTGTTCAAAAAGAAGGATCTTAACTTGCGTCAGTGGATATGGTTAGAGTTGCTTAAGGACTATGATATTACCATTCTATATCATCCCGAAAAAGCCAATGTGGTGGCCGATGCCTTGAGTCGTAAGGCGGAGAGCTTGGGCAGTTTAGCATATCTACTGGTAGCAGAGAGGCCATTAGCATTGGATGTTCAGGCCTTGGCCAACCAGTTTGTTAGATTGGATGTTTTTTAGCCGAGTCGAGTTTTGGCATGTGTGGTTTCTCGGTCTTCTCTATATGATCGTATCAAAGAGCGTCAATATGACGACCCCCATCTGCTTGTCCTCAAGGATGCAGTTCAGCACGACAATGCTAAGGAGGTCACTGTCGGGGATGACGATGTGTTACGGATGTAGGGCAGGTTATGTGTGCCCAATGTAGATGGGTTGCATGAGTTGATTCTTCAGGAGGCTCACAGTTCGTGGTACTCCATTCATTCGGGTGCCACTAAGATGTATCAGGACTTGAGGCAGAACTATTGGTGGAGGATAATGAAGAAAGACATAGTGGAGTATGTAGCTCGGTGCCTAAATTGTCAGCAGGTGAAGTATGAGCATCAGCAGCCAGGTGGATTGCTTCAGAGGAAGTTTGATGCAGTGTGGGTGATTATGGATAGGTTGACCAAGTCGTCTCATTTCATTCCAGTGGTGACTACTTATTCTTCATAGCAGCTGGCTCAGGTCTATATTCGCGAGATCGTCAGACTTCATGGCGTGGCGGTATATATCATCTCTAACAGAGGTACGTAGTTTACATCGCGGTTCTGGAGGGCCGTACAGCGTGAGTTAGGCACACGGTTTGAGTTGAGTACAATATTTCACCCTTAGACGGACGGACAGTCTGAGCGCACTATTCATATATTGGAGAATATGCTCCGTGCATGTGAGATGGAGTTTGGGGGTTCTTGGGATCAGTTCTTGCCGCTTGCGGAGCAGACCTACAACAAGAACTACAAGTCGAGTATTCAGATGGCTCCGTCTGAGGCGTTGTATGGGAGACGGTGTCGGTCTCCGATGGGTTGGTTTGAGCCGGCTGAGGCTAGGCTATTGGGTACATACTTGGTTCTGAATGCTTTGGAAAAGGTTAAATTGATCCAAGATCGGCTTCACATAACCCAATCTAGACAGAAGAGTTATGTGGATCGGAAGGTTCGCGACGTTGCATTCATGGTTGGGAAGAGGGTATTGGTCCGGGTTTTTCCATGAAGGGTGTTATGATGTTCGAAAAGAAGGGAAAGTTGAGCCCCATGTATATCAGACCTTTTGAGATTCTTGAGAAGATTGGAGAGGTGGCTAACAGGCGTGCAGCACTACCTAGTCTAGCGGCAGTTTATCCAGTATTCCATATTTCTATGCTTCAGAAGTATCATGGCGATCCGTCTCATGTGTTGGATTTCAGCTCAGTCAAGTTGGACAAGGATTTATCTTATGTTGAGGAGCCGATGGCCATTTTGGACAGGTAGGTTCAAAAGTTGAGGTCGAAGAGCATTGCTTTAGCAAAGGTTTAATGGAGGGGTCAACCAGTCGAGGAGGAGACTTGGCAGACCGAGCATGATATTCGTAGCCGTTATCCTCATCTTTTCACCACTTCAGGTATGTCTCTATACTCGTTCAAGGACGAACGTTTGTTTTAAGAGGGGAAGGATGTAACGACCCAACCGGTCATATTGAGTATTTTAGCCCCGATTCCCTAATTATTGCCCTTTTATGTTGTATTATGGTTATGTGATTTGCCGGGGGTGTTTGGTTGTGGTTTCGGGTGAGTTTCGGAGTGAAATAGGATACATAGTCCCTAAGTTTGAGCTTTAAGTTGAAAGAGTTGACCGTAGTTTGACTTTTATGTAGACGACCTTAGAATAGAGTTTTGATGGTTCCAATAGCTCCGTATGATGCTTTTCCACTTAGGAGCGTGATTTGGAGGTCCGTAGGTCGTTTCAGCGTGAATTGACGAAAGTTAGAAAGTTGAAGGTTTGGAAGGTTGGAAAATTTGACTGGGAGTTGACTTTATTGATATCGGGTTCGGATTCTGATTCCGCAAGTTGGAATAGGCCTGTCATGTCATTTATGACTTCTGTGCAAAATTTGAAGTCAATCGGAGTCGTTTTGGTATGAATCAACATTAGTTTTTGGAATTCCGAAGTTCATAGTTTTATAGGCTTGAATTGGGTTGCTATTCGTAGAATCGATGTTGTTTGATGTAATTTTTGGCCTCAAGCTTATGTGTTTTGGAACTTGTTGGTATATTCGGACCAGGTCCCCTGGGCCCCGGGTGTGATTCGGTTTGAATTCGGAACAAATTTTGGCTTGATCATGTTGCTGAAGTCCCAAACCTGCTGGTGTCATCGCACCTGCGGAGGGATTGACCGCAGGTGCGGACTCGCGAGTGCGGAAGGTAAAGCACAGAAGCGAAAAAGAGAAGTCAGGGTTGGGCTCGCAGATGCGGACACATGGGCGCAGGTGCGCCTCCGCAGGCGCGGACATTTCTTCTGCAGACGCGGAATTTAGGAAAGGCCATTGGGCGGGACCGCAGGTGCGGTCGCGTTTTCGCAGAAGCGGGTTCGCAGGTGCGAGCCATGGTCCGAAAATGCGGAACCTCAAAATTTAAGTGGGAACTGCACCTGCGATTGATTTTTCCGCAGGTGCGACCCCAAGACCGCAGAAGCGAGGATCGTTGGCAGAAAAGAGGTCTTCGAGGGTTTGAGTTTCATAACCCATTTTTGGACCTAGAGAGCTTGATTTGTGGTGATTGTTCGGGAGTTTTGCAAGGAAATCATTGGAGTAAGAAATCCCAACTCAGTTTTGGTTAAATTACACAAATCGATTATTAATTTCATCATTTAATTAGTGATTTGAGTTGGAAGTTTGAGAAAAAATGTAAAAACTTCTTACGCTAAAATTTGGAGATTTGAAAGGCAATTTGAGGTCGTATTTGAATAATTCTTGTATGGTTGGACGCATTATCAAATGTGTGTTTGGATTTTGTAATTTTGGTTGGGTTCCAAGATGCAGGACCGAGTGGACTTTTTGGGTTGACTTTTTATTTCTTTGCAAAGATTGTAATTTTATTGTTCGAAATAGTTTCCTATAGTTTATATTTATGGTATAAAATTGTTTTGGCTAGATTCAAGCCGTTCGGATTTGGATAATCGAGGGAAAGGCCTACTAGTGGATTGAGTTAGCGTGTTTCGAGATAAGTGTCTTGCCTAACTTTATGGGGGGGAATTACCCCTTAGGATTGGTGTTGTTTGTGATAATTGTGATGTGTAAAAGCCGTGTACGCAAGGTGATGAGTGTGTGCACGGGCTAAATATAGAAATTTACCGATTTTATCTAGGTAGATTCCTTTCATGCCTTAATTAAGTAACCTTAACATGTTATAGTCATCATATCTAGTCTATCTTCACCTACTCTACTTATCTTATCTCTTACTTGTTAATTGCCCTACATGTTTAGTTGAAGTTGTTGTTTTTTCCTCTATTCCTCATTCATTATTTAATCGTGAATTCTTTAATTGAAGTTGTTATTATTGGAATATCTTATTGATGGAACCAGTATTGAGTTATAAAGGTCGTGATTCACATTGAGACAGAGTGTTAAGTTGTGAAATACTATTCTGTTGAGTTATTCACTTTCGGTTGTTATTGTTGAGACTCTTGTATACATTGTGGTTGAGTTATGGGCTCTTTATTATGAAAATATTATTATTGTTGATTTCTTTGGCAAGTTGTGATATTGGACACTTGAGGTGCTATTTGTGATACGTTGTGATATTGATACGCATGCAGTGGTATAAGGTTTTGGGGTTAAAATACATGCAGTGAGATAAGGTGGGCTTGATACGTGTGGCTAGTAGGGAAACTACTAGAAGCCACGCTGTGTGATAAGGTGGGTTAAAACGCGGGATGCTATTTTGGAAAAATGATTTTCAAAACTAAATGCCAGCAAGGGTTCCGCGATGATATAAGGAAAGATTGTGAATTATTCTTGTGATTTGAGACTATGAGGCGGCACCTCAGTAGTGACTCTTGTTGGTATTTCTCTATTGCTGCACTTGTCTTTGGTTGTTTTGTTTCCTTCGCATGTCATTCCTTGTTTTCTCTATGTTGCATTATTTGCTTTAGTTCCATATAGCTAACCTTGATATGTTATTTGTTGTTTCAATTTCATTGCTTTCATTACTACACTGTCATACAGTTGTAATGTTTTTCTTATTTATTTCAGTAGGGCCTTGACCTGACCTCGTCACTACTCTATTGAGGTTAGGCTTGGCACCTACTGGATACCGTTGTGGTGTACTCATGCTACACTTTTGCATATCTTTTTGTGCAGATCCAGGTACCTCCTATTAGCCCAGGTATTAGCGAGATCTCAGCTTCGAAGACTTCCAAATATACTTGCCGGCATCCGCAGGCCTCGGAGTCCCCCTATACCTAGAGTATTATACGTTCCTTATCCTTTTATAGACGTTGATATATAGGATTATTCAGTACTACTATTTAGAGCTTGTGACTTGTATTCGTCGGGTTTTTGGGAAATTGTATACACTGAGTTGCAGAGTTTCTTTATGTTAAAGTTTTGAGTATTTGGGAGTTATTTGTCATTTCAGTTATATTCTGCATGTTTTATTAGGCTTACCTAGTCTTAGGGACTAGGTGCTATCACAACATCCTACGGATGAAAATTGGGGCCGTGACATAATCGGATCCAGAGACCTATCGTATCGATACCCAGGAAGGGTGAACGATATATCCAACATCGGATACGGTAAAGCAACGGACCCCAAACTGAGCATAACTTCCAGACCTCGAGAGACGCGATGGACGGTTATGCACGACGGATAGGGAACCGTAATAATCACCTTCAACCGGACATCACAATGCGAATCTCATTCAGAATCAATTATGAATCAATAATTACCGAGAAAAGAAGATTTTTACCTCTTTTATACTTGTACTAGGACTGAAATTCTCCTACTATATAAAGGGAAAGTTTTTCTTTTGATCAGACATATTGTAACATGCAATTAAAAGCAATAAAATTTTATTTTTACCTTCTAGCTACTGTTGAGAACTTTGCTTACTTGTTCTGTTCTTCATTTACGACTGGGCTCGAACCGAGGGTCCAATCGAGGACGAGGTCACTATTCAATCTAAGATGAGGCTTGGTCATAACGTTGCGATTGGTTTGATTATTTATTTCATCATTAATTCATGTATCTGTTATTCTTAATTATTCGTGTTGAACCAAATTACGTATCCTTTAAACCGCATACAAATTTAATTGTTACTCAATTTTGGGGTAAACAGTTTTGCGCCCACCGTGGGGATAAGGAAAATAATGGTGATTTGATACGAATCTCCATAACATATCCTATTTTACGCTTTTTCTTTGAAATCTTAATTTCATGTTAGCCTAAGACTATCAAACTCTCAGTCCGCTCACTTGAACGTTGACGCTGAGTCAGGCCATCCCGGCGAGAATAATAATGTGGTGCCTAGTAATGATGTGCCTCCTGCCGATCCCAATGGTGTCCCAAATGCCGACCAGGTCGATGCTAACTCACAGGTGGCCATCAACATCAATTTGCCAACTGATCCCGAAAACAGTATTCGCGGAGGACCACGTCCAACAGCTCAAGAAGCGCCTGAAGGAGAAGGTGATGGGGTGAACCTACGACTAATTTTCAAAATGTTGCAGGCTCAACAAGCGGCAATAGCACAGCTGTAGAATCAAAGCCACACCCCAACAGGGCTGAGCCCGAATCCTGGGATAGCAATTATCGAGAGACCGGGTGAAACCGAGCCCGGGGTAAATCCCGAGGTAATGAAGATGCTCGAAGCATTAACAAAATGGGTGGAGTCAGACGAAAAAAGGATTGAGGCTAATGACAAGAAGATGGAGACATATAACTCTAGGGTCGATCAAGTTCCGAGAGCACCCCCGATATTGAAGGGACCGGACTCCAAAAAATTTATCCAAAAGCCCTTTACTCCGAGCGCGGCACCAAAGACGATCCCAAAGAGGTTTTGTATGCTCGATATCCTCAAATATAATGGGACCACGAATCCAAATGAGCATGTGACCTCCTATACGTGTGCAATCAAGGGGAATTATTTTGAAGACGATGAGATCAAGTCGGTGTTACTCAAAAATTTTGGGGAGACTTTGTCTAAGGGAGCGATGATATGATATCACAACTTGCTCCCAAATTCCATTGACTCGTTTGCTATGCTTACAAATGCTTTCATAAAGGCCTATGCGGGGGCCATCAAGGTCGAGACCAGAAAGTCACATCTTTTTTCAAGGTCAAACAAAGGGATAACGAGATGCACAGGGAGTTCGTGTCAAGATTCCAGTTGGAATGGATGGACCTACTACCGATTGCAGATGATTGGGCCGTTCAGGCATTCACTCAGGGGCTCAACCTCTGTAGTTCGTTGACCTCTCAACAGCTAAAACAAAATTTGGTGGAGCACCCCGCGGTAACATATGCTGACGTCCACAACAGGTACCAGTCGAAGATCAGGGTCGAAGATGACCAACTCGGGCCCCCTTCTGGATCTGTTTACCCCATCAGGGCCGATGACAAATCTAAGAGAGCCATTGATCAAGAGCCAAGACCGGTCTGAGATCGGTATTAACCGTACAGCACAGACCGAAGGGGAAATAGATCCGGGCATCACCCCGCAAGGAACGGGAAGAGAAGCGATCGAGGGCCCAGTGAACGAGGTCTGATGAGCAAGAATGGATTTGACAGGTTGCTCGGGAGCAGGGAAGCACCTAGGTTATCTGAATATAACTTTAACGTGGACGTTGCAAGAATCGTGTTGGCCATAGGGCGCATCGAAGAGACCAAGTGTCCTCGACCATTACAGTCTGATCCAACCTTGAGAGATCCTAACTTGATGTGTAAGTATCACGACACTCGCGGTCACAGGACCGAAGATTGTCGACAACTAAGAGAAGAAGTTGCTTGACTATTCAACAATGGGTACCTCCGGGAATTCCTAAGTGAGTGGGCCAAAAACCACTTCAGAAATAGGGACTCCAACAAACAGGTCGAACAAGAGGGGCCTCAGCACGTGATCAACATGATCATTGGGGAAGTCGAAGTCCCCAAAGGGCTAATGATAAAACGCACTAAAGTGTCTATTACGAGGGAAAAATGCACCCGGGATTATGTTCCGGAGGGAGCCATTTCGTTCAGCGACAAAGATGTCAAGGGCATCATACAGCCTCATAACGATGCACTGTATTATCCGTACTTATCAATAAATCTCGAGTTAAATGTGTGCTGATTGATCCAGGTAGCTCGGCCAATATCATCAGATCAAGGGTCGTAGAGTAATTGGGGTTACAGGACCAAATCATACTAGCTGCCCGGGTACTGAACTGATTCAACATGGCATTTGAGACCACGAAAGGAGAGGTAACTTTGCCAATAAATACAGCCAGGAAAATCCAAGAGACAAAGTTCTACGTGATCGAAGGGGACATGAGGTATAACGCTTTATTCAGAAGGCCATGGGTTCGCAACATGAGGGCGGCACCCCCGACCTTGCACCGGGCATTGAAATTTCCCACGTCGCGGGGAGTCAAAATGGTATACGGAAAACAGTCAGTCGCAAGGGAGATATTTGTTGTCGATGAGGTAATCCCGGTGCTTGCGGTTTCGACATCATGGAACACGGAACCTACCAAAAAGGAAGAGATTAAATAGCAATCACTGATACTTGCTTCAGCCGAATTGAAGAAACAGGAAGAACGAGGGGTAGACGAGGAGGATGATTACGGTCCCAAGATCATTCATAGCTCCTGATGACACCGACGCCACCAAATCAACGGTTGAAGAGTTGGAGCAAGTCATATTAATCGAGCATCGATCGGATCGAAAGGTATACCCGGGCACGGGTTAACCTCCGAGCTCAGGAAAAAACTTATTGATTTTCTTAAAGCTAATGCTGATTGTTTCGCTTGGTCCCATCTTGACATAACAGGGATCCCACCGGAGGTAACTACTCACAAGCTGAGTTTCGACCTAAAGTTCCATCCGGTTAAGCAGAAGAGGGGATCATAGTCCGAGAACAAACATGTGTTCATCAAGGATGAGGAATCCAAACTTCTAAAAATAGGATCCATCCGGGAAGACAAATAGCCACATTGGTTAGCTATCGTAGTGGTAGTTCCTAAAAAGGGAAATAAACTAAGGATCTGTGTGGATTATAAAGACATAAACAAAGCATGCCCAAAGTATTCTTTCCCTTTGCCTAACATCGATTGAATGATCGACGCGATAGTCGGGCACGAGATACTCAGTTTTATTGATGCCTACTCCGGGTACAACCAAATTCGGATGGACCCAGACGATCAAGAAAAAACTTCTTTCATAACCAAATTCGGCACCTACTGCTATAATGTAATGTCGTTTGGATTAAAGAACATCGGTGCCACCTACCAATGCCTAATAAACCGAATGTTCGAAGAACAACTAGGGAAATTATCACGCCCCAAACTTGGGGGGTGAGACCGGCACTCGGTGCCTCACCTATCATTGCTTACCAACTTACGACTAAGGGACTCTAAACATATAATGTCATACTTTGGCCATGGGCCATATTGCAAGGCAATTTGTGAATGCTGATTAAACATCAATATAAAGCTGGGCCGACAAGGCCGTCATAACTACTACAGCTGGCAAACCAACAAAATATACATACAAGGCTTATAAGCCCAACATACTGCACTAACTGACAGAATATGTCTACAAGTCTCTATTGATGGATGTACTGTGATCGGAACAGGGCCCCGCCCTATCCATAACATATATATACATATATACTCAAGATGTATGTAAAACTCTAGACCCGACAACTCCGAAGGACGCAGAGCTTACCGATCAAGCTGAACTCGGGCAACACCTACTGAGGAGGTCTACTCGTCTGTCTGTCTGAACCTGCACGCATGAAATGCAGCTTCCCCGGCAAAAGGGACGTCAGTACGAAATAACATACCGAGTATGTAAGGCAACAGAATAACTGAAAGCTGAAACTGAACTGATAATATAATAATTGAAAGTAACTGGGAGTCAAAGATAATTTGAAGATATGCTTACCTACTGATACTACTCACTTCTCTCAATATAATAAGTAAAATAGTCATCCGGCCTTATAGGGCTCGGTATATATAACTGCTCCGCCGTAGTAGGCTCGGTCATAGGCGCTCGGCCATACTAGGATTTGTATATCAGCCATTTTCGGCTTGCTCATAGGCACTCGACGACAGTAGTCTCGGTATATAACTTACTGTCTGATCAGAGATTGCCCAATAGGGGCCTGCCTAACGATTATAGCTCGATGGTAATGAAAATACTGTAATACTATATATATAGGCTCTCTTCTCTCTTAACTGGAAGAAGATAATACTCAATTAAATATGAAGTCCCGATAAGGAGAATACTGTAATTTATGAGACTAGGATAATGTATATAAATTCTTGAGTATGAACTTCGCTTTATGCCTCGTTATCCAACACATGTAGTTACGGGATCATGCCAAAATGAAGGAAAGGTTTAGCCTTAACATACCTGGGGTAGGGAAAATCTGTATGATATTCTTGAGAAAGATTGCACCGTACTCCCTTAGAATCGCAAAATCCTGTTGCCGTAACATTACATAGTCTCGTATGAATTTTTTATTGAAGAACTCACGTTACATGTATATACATGTTCTTGTATGAACTTGCTGAAGTAAACTCACGTTAATCTATCTTACTCTGTAAAAGAGTCATATGAATCTTGTTTGAGATTTTCCATCCGTAAGTGTCTCACTTAAACATATATAAAAGTTCTTTACATTTAAGATTTGTGGGCCCCATTTGCATAATGACTAAGCCACCCAAAATTCACCTAACTTTGCATTTTTCAACATAATTCATGAGTCACTAATTATAGTGATGGGCTGCCACGTTGGGGAAGGATTTAATTTTATCCAATTTCTCTAATTAATCACCCAACAATTCCTTAATTAGCTAGGTAATCCCCATTATCCAATAATTAACTAATTGCCCACATAGTTAAGAATGATCTCAACTCACTTAATATACTACTTACTTTTAACATACCTTATACACCATACTATCATGGTCATGTAGTTCCTTGTATGGCACTAGTCCATAAGTAGCGGGTATTATAGCTCGGACCGTATTTCATCCCCAAATTTCCAAACGTCGACAAAACTCATTTTTTTTTATTCGCTTACCCTCTCTCCTTCATGAATCTACTTATCAATTGTTTTAAATAGCGTAATACTTATAATCTCAAAATAATCTCATTCCCGAGCTTACGTCGATTAACTTACGACGAAACTTTAACGTACAAAAATACGGGATGTAACATCTCATTTTCGAGCTTCCATTAATTTATTTATGGCATACTTTCACGTACGAAAATATGGGGTGTAACATCATTCCCCCCTTTGGAACATTCGTCCTCAAATGTTGACTGATGTACTTATAATTTTCATAACTTATGTCTTCCGAATACTTTAATATTCTCTTGCCATTTAGGCAACTGTTCTTTGAATAAATCCAAAGGCCAGGGCATTCCCCCCTTTAAGCCACTTTCTCACACCACGAATTGCAGTCGGAATCCTTCTAATCTCGTAACTGTTGCTACCTTCTATCATGCAGCCTCTACGACTCTAACTTTGTATGTGCGCCTATGTGACTCTTCTCTTCTCTTTCCTCCAACTTTTAGCCAATCTCCAGGCTTCACTTTGTGTTCATATATAAAATTATATCAAGTTGTCCCTCTGGGCATCATCAGCTTTACTTCATCTAAGTAGGCCATACTATACCATAATTCTTACTTCGATTTATCGTTACTGAGGTCTGCTACCAAACTCCAGGTTACTCTCGTTGCTTTTCCTATATGTATAAATCTAAGTCCTTTAATGCTTCTTCATTACTGTTTATCTTAAGAATGATGGCCTAATCTTATCTCGTACTTTGCAGCTTTTACCCATCCATTGTTGATTTACCTCAATGTTGATCTACAATCTTCCACTGATAACTTGAAACTTCTTATGTAATATATTGTCACTAGGGCTTACGCTGCATCTTGGAACATTTGAAGTGATTTTCCTGATCCACCTGGGGGCGATACTATACTTTCATAACCATATTTCATAGCATCCCAATGTTATTTTACTCACGTGAGTATTTTAATCCTGTACAATTCATGAAATCATTACTCAATCGAAGGCCCAAACGTCATCCTTCATTTATCACAATTACACCCTCATTCTACTACCAGGGCAGTATTCCATCTCTTCTAAATGCTACTAGTCTTAGACTCCTTTGAGTTCACTCAGTCTATACTGAGCTTTCTATAACTTAGAGAGACCATTAGCTCCCTTATTTTCATGGGCTTATTCCTGAGGACTTATCCATTCTCGTCACCTTCTCACTCGCCCTTTCTTATCCTTACTCCTGCCTTCCTAAAACCTTGTCGCTTTACCATACTTTAGCTTGCGACCTACACATATCTATTTATACTACTCACAACCTTCCTTCAACTTGCTTGCACCATACATTTCCTCATGTTATTCTGGAACATCAAGCGAGACATCACATCATCTGTAACTCTTCTTTACTCTTTTAACTAGACCTCTCGATACATAGAAACCATAGGCTGGAAGGTATGCCACTGACGACGCTGCTATCATTCCTGGATACTGAATCTTAGCGCTTCTAGCCTTATATCTGAAGTATGGACTATTATCACATCTTTTATCTCTTTCATAACCTTCCTTCCACATAGGTATAATTCACATCCACAACTTGAAGCTCTATTATAATACTTGCATACACAATCTGGTGGGAGCTTCGTACTAACTTCTTATTAGGCTGGTATTTTTTCTAACTGGCTTTATCGTAAAGCCGTTATAAAATATGGTTGTTGTACTATCTCTATTGTACCTCTATTATTAGAGTAAGTCTGCAATGTTCTTAATCACAATTTCTATAATTTTCTGGGTCTAATAATCAGACTCATGATTTATTTGGTTGATGTAACTCTTTAGTTTCCTCTTCCTTCTTATCAACCTTCATGTAGGCTTGAGCTATCTTCCGATCTGCGTCTCCTGATATTAGTTATTACTTTAGACTTCCATGGGCACTATAGAATATACATGATACAATCTTCTAACAATTCAATCCTTTGTTTATACCCTGGGCTTAATTCTTTCTTTTAACTTTTACCGGAGTTTTCTACGACTGTATGAATGTCAATATATATATTGCATGGATAATATTCCGAAATCATAAGTGTGTTCATGACGTAACTAACTCTGGATCACTAATCGAATAATTCCTTTCATTCCTTCTCAGCTTTCTTTAAACGTAGGCAATTACTTTTCCTGGTCTTTCTGCCTCCTTGTTGCGTGCATACTTAACTTATCTTAGTGCCCATACATATTGGAATTCCATACCACTCATATGATCTTGAATATCATTTTTGATTCTTACTTCCTGTCTGTTAGCCACGGTAGGTGCCACTTTTTTATGGAGTGCATACAACGTTGTTGTGAGACTGTTGTTATAAGATCATTTCTTCTTTAGGTCACTGAGCTTAGGTCGAAGCTTTCTTCCTTACTTCCTCAGCTAGTCTTTCATTGTAGTACTTAGGGAGGACCCTCTAATACTTGTAAGGCTACAAGCTTATTACATCGTTTACGCGACGGAATTTTTGATGTTCTTTCTTACTTGTAATTATCCTTACTTACTTACCTTCATGCCTTTGTGCTCGTAGGGTTGCTTTTGAGCTGATATTTTGATTGTCTTCTCAATGGCACTCTCTTTTTCCTCCGTAACACTCATACGGTACCTTTAACTACCCAAACTCCTATCTTAATATTTCTCAAGGTTACGATGTCATATCTGCGAGACTGAATTCACTATATTGGGTTTTATTATGTTTATCTTGCACGATCTGCTGATTTGACTGTAACCACATGTCCAGCCATAACTAGGCTCTTCCTGAGTCAACTGCTAACTACTCTTTGGTCCATTTTCATATCAATATTCCACGTAATCTTTCTTGGGTTATTCCTTTTGTCTTAACTTATCTCTCGTACTGGCTCCTTATTTATCAAAAACATCCCGGGCCAGAACCCTAACTTCCTCTCCTTGACATCGTGCTTGCATAATGTTCTGGAATCGTAGCATATCTGTAGGATTTGAATAAGTGCAATCTCATCCCTTTCTCATTTTTATCGCATTTTTCCTTTGCCATTCCATAGTTACTAGAACCACTTAATTCTGACTTAACGCTACATCACACCATATTCTCCCATTTTGGGGAGTACTATAATTTAGTGCTACGATGATCTACATATAGATGTTTTACCTCTTCATCTTTGGCGTCTTTTCACATCATCGATGACCCTTACTCGCCTCGTGGTAATCCTTATGTACCAAGGATAATAAATTTCCTTACTCGCGAGGGTGACACTTAGTATAGCTGGCACATACAGTCCCTTAAGCTGAACTTTGCTCACATTGCTTGCTTTAGGGAAGCGCCTTCCTGAATGATCATTCTCTGAACTTCTCATGAATCTTCTTCTGTTGTCCATTTTATTATCGCCGGAACAAAATCTGAAATTCTCATGACGTCGACCATTATCAAATCATTCAGTCCCTAATTCATATTTAGTTTATCTTGTTCACCAGCCCATACTGATTTCTATTACTCTGGGTTTAACTTTTTCTTTTGGTAGTCGCGTTGGAGTCACAAACTTATTTCTCAAAATGAGAATATGACTTTATGGCCTATACTCTTTTGTTGTCTCCAGGCCTGTCACCTCTCGTTTTTTCCTTCACTTGACTATAGACTCTGTAATACTGTCATCTTTTGATCTATCGTTGTCATCCATGTATCATATCTTACTCATAATGCTTCATTAAATCTTTTCTTATTTTTCGCTAATATTTATGTCTATTACTTTATTCTGAAAACTTGAACAAGATATTCTTTTGCTTTTAGCTCCCCTTTGCTCTATCTAGTGGCTCTTCGGGTTGCTTAACGTTCTCGCTCTCCTAGGGACGCGAGCCACACTAAGGTAATATTTATCCCTTCCAGGCTTTCAGTGCCTATCTTCTAGATTGTTTTTTTGATCATGCTAATATTCACATCTAATTGTAATATTCTAGAGTGCACCATCTGGGTGCCTCGCAAGGAGATCTATTAGCAACTTTGTAATATCCTTCGAAAATGTCAACTAACACAAACAATCCATTCACCATTTTGGGTTACTCTAACCCCAGCCGGATCCTAATATCCCGTCCTTTTCTTAAACTACACCTGTTAGGCCCCAATAGGGTATAACTGAGATGAGTAGGGCCAATTCTACATACCTCTGTTACTGTTGAAGGTAACTCACAATGCTTATATTTTTCTGCCGGAGTTGAAAATACCGATAATCTTCATTAACTGGGTACCTCATACCATTCTCATCTTGTTCCTTTTACTTGTTGAAGATTGTATCTATCTTCTGTATCTCTCATTGCCTTTCACCATAGGGGTGGATAGATATTATTTGCCTTAAGGCTCCTTATCAAGAGGCTTACACGTCTTAGTACACACATGATCTACTGAAGACCTTACATTTACTCATCATAAGCATCATGCAAAATCGAGTTTCTCTGACTCAACTCTTTCACAGCCACCTAGAATCTCTTACCAACTGTCTTTACAGATGTAGGTATCGTCATATTATGAATAAGATAGAGTTTAGGAAATTTAGTTCTTACAAAAGAGCTCTACCACACGATCTAGAGTAAGAAGAAAGAGTGCTTGTAGACTCCCTAGGACAGAACTACTCTGATACCACTTCTGTTACGCCCCGAACCTGGGGGCGAGACTGGCACCCGGTGCCTCACCTATCCTTGCATACCAACTTACGACTAAGGGACTCTAAACATATAATGTCATACTTTGGCCATGGGCCATATTCCAAGAAAATTTGCGAACGCTGACTAAACATCAATATAAAGCTGGGCTGACAAGGCCGTCATAACTACTACAGCTGGCAAACCAACAAAATATACCTACAAGGCTTATAAGCCCAACATACTGTACTAACTGACAGGATATGTCTACCAGCCTCTACTGATGGATGTACTATGATCGGAATAGGGCCCCGACCTATCCATAACATATATATACATATATACACAAGATGTACGTAAAACTCTAGACCCGAAAACTCCGAAAGACGCGGAGCTTACCGATCAAGCTGAACTCGGGCAACACCTCCTGAGGAGGTCTACTCGTCTGTCTGTCTGAACCTGCACGCATGAAATGCAGCGTCCCCGACAAAAGGGACGTCAGTACGAAATAACGTACCGAGTATGTAAGGTAACAGAATAAGTGAAAGCTGAAACTTAACTGATAATATAATAACTGAAAGTAACTGGGAGTCAAAGATAATTTGAAGATATACTTACCTGCTGATACAACTCACCTCTCTCAATATAATAAGTAAAATATTTGTCCGGCCTTATAGGGCTCGTTATATATCACTGCTCTGCCGTAGTAGGCTTGCTCATAGGCGCTCGGCCATACTAGGCTCTGTATCTCGGCGATTTTCGGCTTGCTCATAGGCGCTCGGCCACAGTAGGCTCGGTATATAACTTACCACCTGATCAGAGGTTGCCCAATAAGGGTCTGCCCATCGATTATAGCTCGATGGTAATGAAAATACTGTAATACTGTATATATAGACTCTCTGATCTCTTGACTGGAAGAAGACAATACTCAATTAAATATGAAGTTTCGATAAGAAAAATACTGTAATTTATGAGACTAGGATAATGTATATAAATTCTTGAGTATGAACTTCTCTTTATGCCTCTTTATCAAACACATGTAGTTACAGGATCATGCCAAAATGAAGGAAAGGTTTAGCCTTAACATACCTGGGGTAGGGAAAATCCGTGTGATATTCTTGAGAAATATTGCACCGTACTCCCTTAGAATCGCAAAATCCCGTTGCCATAACATTACATAGTCTCGTATGAATTTTTTATTGAAGAACTCACGTTACATGTATATACATATTCTTGTATGAACTTGCTGAAGCAAGCTCACGTTAATCTATCTTACTCTGTAAAAGAGTCATATGAATCTGGTTTGAGATTTTCCATCCGTAGGTGTCTCACTTAAACATATATGAAAGTCCTTTACATTTAAGATTTGTGGGGCCCATTTGCATAATGACTAAGCCACTCAAAATTCACCTAACTTTGCCATTTTACAACATAATTCATGAGTCACTAATTATAGTGATGGGCTGCCATGTTGGGGAAGGATCTAATTTTATCTAATTTCTCTAATTAATCACCCAACAATTCCTTAATTAACTAGGTAATCCCCATTATCCAATAATTAACTAATTACCCACATAGTTAAAATTTATCTCAACTTACTTAATATACTACTTACTTTTAATATACCTTATACACCATACTATCATGGTCATGTAGTTTCTTGTATGACACTAGTCCGTAAGTACCGAGTATTATAGCTCGGACCGTATTTTATCTCCAAATTGTCAAACTTCGATGAAACTCATTTTTTTCGATTCGCTTACCCTCTCTCCTTCACGAATTTACTTATCACTTGTTTGCAATAGCGTAATACTTATAATCTCAAAATAATCTCATTCCCGAGCTTACGACGATTAACTTACGACGAAATTTTAACGTATGAAAATACGGGATGTAACATCTCATTTCCGAGCTTTCATCAATTTATTTATGGCGTACTTTCACATACAAAAACATGGGGTGTAACAGAAATCAATGGAAGTCTATATTAACAATATGTTATCACTGCGAGCAGAGGACCATTTGAAACATTTTCAGGAAACCTTCAACATACTAAAGAAATACAACATGAAGCTAAACCGGAAAAGTGCGCATTCGGGGTCAGTTCGGGTAAATTCCTCGGATTCATGGTTTCCAATCGCAGGATAGAGATCAACCCCTATTAAATAAAGTCCATAAAGGACATCACTGTGGTAGACAATGTTAAGGCGGTCCAAAGACTGACCGGACATATAGCCGCATAGGGCCGGTTCATCCCGAGGTCTTCGGACAATAGCCATCGATTCTTCTCACTATTGAAGAAGAAGAAGAATTTTTCCTGGACTCCGGAATGCCAACAAGCTTTGGAAGAACTCAAGCGGTACCTGTCGAGCCCCCCTCTGCTGCACACTCCAAAGGCAGATGAATAGATGTACCTCTATTTGGCGGTTTCAAAGGTGGCGGTAAATTGCGTCTTGGTCCGGGAGGAAGAAGGTATGCAATTTCCTATTTACTATGTCAGTAGAACTCTAGGCAATGCCGAATCGAGGTATCTTCACCTGGAAATATTAGCACTCGCTTTGCTAAGCGCTTCGAGGAAGCTAAAACCGTAATTTCAATGCCACCCTATATATGTCGTAACCTCTTACCCGCTGAGGAATATCATGCATAAGCCCGAGCTCTCGGGCCAGTTGGCCAAATGGGCCGTGGAGATTAGTGGGTATGATATCGAGTATCGACCCTGAACTGCCATAAAATCTCAGATTTTAGCAGACTTCGTGGCCGACTTTATGCCGGCCTTAATAACCGAAGTTGAAAAGGAGTTATTGCTAATCTGGACCCTATTCACGGATGGTGCCTCCAACGCGAAGGGGTCCGGGCTCGGTATCGTGTTGAAACTACCTGCGGAAAGCGTAATTAGGCAGTCTTTTAGAACTGTAAAATTGGCTAACAATGAAGCCGAGTATGAGGCCATGATTGTAAGTCTAGAACTGGCTAAGAGGCTTGGGGCCGAAGTGATCGAAGCTAAATGCGACTCCCTCCTCATCATAAATCAAGTTAAAGAAACGTTCGAAGTAAATGAAGAACGGGTGTGGAGGTACTTGGACAAATTGCAGGTAACCATGCACCGATTTAAGGAATGAACTCTACGGTGTGTACCCTGATATCAAATTAGTGAGGCCGATGTACTAGCTAACTTGGGGTCATCGGTCGACTCCGATGAATTCAGCTCAGGGGCGGTGGTACAATTGATGAACTCGATGATAGAAGAAGATCACGCCGAAGTAAACTCAACAAGTTTGACTTGGGATTAGAGAAACAAATACATAGACTACTTGAATACATGAAAATTGCCTTCGGATCCCAAAGAATCGAGAGCCCTGCGCACCAAAGCTGCCAGATTTAGCTTAGTCAAAGGGGCATTATACAAGAGATCTTTCTTTAGCCTACTGGCTAGATTATTAGGGCCATGAGAGACCGAATATGCCATGCGAGAACTTCACGAGGGCACCTGCGCGAACCATTCAGGGGCCGAATCCTTAGTTCAGAAGCTAATCAGAGCCTGAAATAGAGAATGATGCAAAAGACTTCGTACAAAAATGTGACGAGTTCCAAAGACACGCCCCGATGATCCATCAACCGGGAGAGATGCTCCACTCGGTCATGTCTACGTGGCCATTTATGAAGTGGGGAATGGACATCGTCGATCCTCTGCCATGGGCGCCTAGTAAAGTTCAATTCATACTATTCATGACCGATTATTTTTCCAAATGGGTCGAGGATCACGCGTTCGAGAAGGTCCAAGAGAAAGAAGTCATCGACTCTATCATGGATCACATAATATGTCAATTTGGGATACCGGCCGAGATCGTTTGTGACAACGGGAAATAATCCATTTGCAGTAAGGTGAGTAAGTTCTCGAAGATCACAAGATCAAGAAGATATTATCAATGCCTTATCACCCTAGTAGGAACGGGCAAGTAGAATCAACAAACAAAACTATACTCCAAAACTTGAAAAAGAGGTTGACTGGTTCGAAAGAAAAGTGGAAGGAAATCTTGCCTGAAGTTCTGTGGGCATACCGTACGACTTCGAATTCAAGCACCGGGGCGACCCAGTTTTCTCTAGTCTACAGAGCTGAAGCTTTAATACCAGTCGAGGTAGGGAAATCGAGCCTCAGGTTCCAGTATGCTACCAAAGAGTCAAACAGCGAGGTCATGACCATGAGCCTGGAACTATTGACAAAATACGGGAGGCTGCCCTAGTTCGGTTAGCCGCCCAGAAGCAGCAAGTAGAAAAGTACTACCACTGAAGAGCCAACCTCCGACATTTTCAAGTCAGGGACTTGGAATTGAGAAAGGTAACACCACACACCAGGAACCCAAACGAAGGCAAACTGGGCCCGAATTGGGAAGGACCATATCGAGTTGTCGGAATAACCGCCAAAGGATCATATAAATTCGAAGCGGGAAACGGTGTACAACTACCAAACAACTAGAATATGGCACACTTAAAGCGGTACTACTGCTAAGATACAAACTTAATTCCTTTTTAATTTTGTTACATTATGGAATAACGTATGTAGGTACTCGGCCAGGAGAGGATGTGGATATTAGGTCTTAAAGCATGTGTTGCACTCTTTTTCCCTTGAACTGGTTTTGTCTCGAAGCTGGTTTTTCGGCAAGGTTTTTAACGAGGCAACAGTAAAATGTGCTACCTTAGTTTTGAAGACCGGCCTTAAACCGGAATTGATGATATTTTGTATCAAATCAATAGTATCCGAGCCCTCACAAGTTCGGCCTCGAATACTGGGGGCCATTACCCTTAGATTAAGATCTTTAGCAAGGGAAAAGAAAATTTTGTGTACTAAAAGCTAAGGCTTGGTGGTTAGGATTCATTGTAAGGGTCAAACGGTCATACGAACCGTGCCTATATAGTCAACTCTAGCCACGGCATAAGGCTTATGCACCTCCGATCATGTACCTTAAGTATTAAACAATGAAAGAAATGTTTGCTTCCCTTATACTTTATTATTGCGCAGTTCACTTCTCCGATCATGGATCATAAATCCCATGGGCCACCTCTACTCGGGGTTTGTCGACCGATAAAAATTCGGATCACCCGAGCTACTGAATCCCGAAAGCACCAAGCCTATTAGGCAGTGCCCGAATATGAAAGGCTACGGCCACCCAAAAATGGCTCAGAGAAGTCCAAAGTCCGTACTCAGAAAGTAAGGCGCTTACGTAAAATCAAAATCTATTAAGAGGTTACCCTCGGCAAAAACATCATCTAAGACACTTAAGCAACTTAAAATCCTTCAATTCTATTGAAATCTCGAAAGCCACGAGTAACCCGGAGTCGCTATCGAAATCGGGCCTCATTAAGACCTCCAAATAATAGATACTCTAGATTACATATGATTTTATGCTAAGGCATTTAAAACGATGTCGCAAATAAAGAATTACAAATAGATGCTGGAAAATAAAGATATGATTTTATGCTAAGGCATTTACGCCTGGTCATCACCGGGGCACGACTCATCATCGGAACCTCGGAGCCTTCGGGACCCTCAGGCTCATAGAGTTCCTTTGCCTTGGCCTCGAGTCTCTTGGCTTCTTCAATCTCGGCCGACAGTTCAAAACCTCGAGCATGGATCTCCTCGAGGGTCTTTCTCCGGGATAGCCGCTTTACGTACTCGGTCTTTGTCTTTAAGCGGCCCTCGGCTATCTCCACATTAGCCTTATACTGGGCCAAAATTTCCTCAATGTCGGAGGAATCAATAGAAGTTTCCTCCAACTTGGACCTCACCGCATTATATTCTTGGCCGAGAGCATCCCGTTCCGTGACGACTGAGTTCAGTTGTGCCCGGAGTTCATCATTGAGCCGAGACCACTTATCAATCTTGTCCCTTGCCACCCAAAGTTGTTCTTTGACCGATGCCAGCTCCTCTTTTGGAACCTCTTTTTCTAAAGCAAGCAGGTCCATCCTGCCCTTCCACATCTCGGTCGTGGCCTTGACCTCATCCATCTCAGCCCAAAGCTGTTCGATCAAGTCCACCTTCTCCTGGACCTGCGAAATTGCATTGTTAGTCACCATGAGTAGCATCTCATTTTTAGCCTCAAAGATCCTTACCTTCTCAACCGGGTTGGCGTGCTCCCGCTTCACGGACAAGGCCTCGTTCTAAGCCTTTTCCATCTCGGCTCAGAGGATTGGGAGGTCCCTGAGGGCCTCGTCTTGCTGTTCACTAAGAGCCATGTACATGTCCTTCTTCCGGACTTGCTCTTTGAGCTCGAACTCGAGCTATTTGATCTCCAAGTAGGACCGAAGGAAGCTTTCATGATGAAGCACTGAAGCCTAAAAAACTAAGAAGTCATTAGAACATGGCTAAAACTAAGAAAACATCGCAAGGGATACGAAAAAGTAGACGCCTTACCCGGTTCAGTGCCTGTTGTGCCTCGTTGAAGAGGCTCGACGTGCCTACTTCATTCATCTTTGCTTGGTCCTCCTCGGTCAGCAACGAAGGTAGATAGCCATGCCCACCGGAGAGTGCAGGGATCGGGCATCTGCTGGGATAGTAAGAACGACCGTTCTCTTACGATCGGGGTCCACACTCGGGGCAGGGAACAACTTCACTAGTTTCGGGCTAAAACTCGGCTCGCCCGCTCCTGATGGCATATCATTTGATTTCTCTTTACCCGCTTAGGCCTCTTCGAGCATGGACACGGTATAGAATGGTATCTCCACGTGTCGATGATAGCAGCTACCTCCTTCAGGATAGGAGCAGCTTCTCGGGAGGCCGTGACCTCCGTCTCTCCCTCTGGTTCCCGAGCTAGAGGGGGATCGACCTCTTGGTCACTTTTCTCGGTTGCCGCCTGCTCCCCCTCATTGAGGGTCGACTCATGAGCAATGAACTCAAGGTTGTCATCCTCGGGATAATCCCTGAGCCGGTAGAGGAAATTAGAGTCCAGTCCCCTAGACTTGGTGCTCTTTCTGCATTTCCGGACACGGATGGTCACCTTCTTCTTCTTTACCTTGGAATCCGGGGAGCCCGGGGATTTCCTCTTCTTCCTCTTTTTCTCCTCTTTTGCGGCAGCCTTGGGCTGTCCCGAAGCAGAGGGTTTGACGAGCAAGGATGAATCCTCATCCTGATCCAACGGCCTGAGCTTGGTGGTCCTGGGGAAAAGCTGTGAGAAAAAAGAACACTTAGCGAAATATAAGTCAAGTGTATGAATGTAATCGTTAGCGAGAGAGCCTCACCATAGGAATGGGCCTCCCACTTGCCCTTCGAGAGCTTACGCCATGTACGCTCGAAGTAGGGCATCTGTTTTCAGATCCCCTCGATCCACTCCTTGAAACGAGGATCGCTGCACAACGACAAACACAAGCAATTAGAAAGTGAATAAAAGGGAATCCCAAATACTCGAGAAAGAAAACACTTACGGGATGCGTTCTACTTTTTAGGGAATGGCAGAAATTCGAAGGGGATGAGAGGTCTTCGATTTTCACCAGAATGAACCTCTCCTGCTAGCCTCGATCTCGATCCTCATCGATGCTCGAGAATGGAGCCTTGCTTGCTCGGCGAACGAGCTTGATCAATCCCCCCCGGAAGATTGGGGGACTGTATAGACGAAGTAGATGGCCGAGGGTGAACCAAGGTGCTTCGATGTTGTTTATAAAGTGCCGAAGGAGGATTACAATCCTCTAAAAAGAAGGGTAAATCTGCCCAATGCAGTCCTCGAACCTTTTGTAGAAGTCATGGACTATGGGGTCTACCGGGGTGAGCGTGAAGGGATAAGTATAAACACTTAAGTACCCCTCCATGTGAGTGGTGATGTCCTTGGGCCCGGGGACGACCACCTCCTTTCCCTCCCAGTTACAGTCTTCTCGGACTGTGGGTAGTGTTTTCTCAGTAACGGAGAGCATATGTACCTCCATTCTCCCTCGCCTCGGTCCTGTTGACTGGAAGCCTTCTCGACGTTAAAGTCGTTCCCGATGGAGCAGCCCCCGGGTACGAAGCTCTTCAAGGGAGGCTCCTGGGCCACCTCAAGGATGGTCACCTCGGCGTCCATGGACGGGTTGGAAGATGAAGGGGCAGTTTGTTGAGGCATGGATTTGGAAGTTTTTTCCATCGGTATCTGGAAAATCTGAAGTTTTAAAGAAATGATATGAAGATTCGAATATGGGATAAAGATATGAAGGTATGGGTTGAAGATCCAAAGATAATGTATGAAGATTGAGGATGAAGATATGAAGGTCTAAGGAGCAATGTATGAAGATTTGAAGGATTTAAAAGTAAGTAGAGAATTCGAGGGTAAGTCAAAGAGTTCTAGAATCGGAAAGTGGAGAAGTGCAAAAGGGTCAGAGTTTTTATGGGGGAAAAACAATCAATGCGCAACATTTCGGATTCGAGGACAGTCAACTGGCTGCTGACACGTGTTCGAAGTCAGAACGACGCGACTGATGGGATGTTTCATTGACCCAATAACTCGGTCGTAATGTACGGAGAAAGGAACCGGGGTTCACTTTTCACTTCCCGTCACTTCGATAAATCTACCCTCTGGAAAACGGGGGGACTATATGTGTACGGGTAAAATCGGGGGCAATGTCTACCCTGATTCCCCGATGAAAGAATGAAGGGGGAGCACGGATCCGCCAGATTGTAATCGGGGCCAGAGACCCATCTTATCAAGATCCGGGAAGGGTGAATGATATATCCAAAATGGGATACGGTAAAGTGACGTACCCCATACCGAGCATAACTTCTAGACCTCGAGAGACGTGATGGACGGTTATGCACGACTGATAGGGATCATAATAATCGCCCTCAAACGGACGTCACAACGCGAATCTCGTTTAGAATCTACTATGAATCAATAATTACCGGGAAAAGAAGATTTTTACCTCTTTTAGACTTGTACTAGGATTGAAATTCTCCTGCTATATAAAGAAAAAGTTTTTCTTTTGATCGGACACATTGTAACACGCAATTCAAAGCAATAAAAGTTTATTTTTACTTCTAGCTATTATTGAGAACTTTTCTTACTTGTTATGTTCTTCATTCATGACTGGGCTCGAACTGAGGGTCCAATCGTGGACGAGGTCATTGTTCAATCTAAGATGAGGCTTGGTCATAACATTGCGATTGGTTTGATCGTTTATTTCATCTTTAATTCATTTATATGTTATTCTTAATTATTCGTGTTGAACCAAACCGCGTACAAATTTAACTGTTACCCAATTTTAGGGTAAACAGAAGGAAAAAAAAGACGTTGGGTGCATATGCTATTTAATTTTTAAGAAATTATATTATATAAGGGATAGGGGGAATGGTTAGAAAAAGATGACAGTGAAAAATTAAAGAAAGAATTACAAAAAAATACACGTGACTTCACACCATAACAAAAAATGGCCCATATTTTTAAGTTTTACCCGACCTAGCCCATATTATACATATTTTGAAAGTACTAGCAAATTTAAAATCTGTGTTCTTACAACCATTGCTTCTAAAAGCTATGGAGTTAAATTTGTGTTCTCACAACCATTGTTTTCACTCTCTCTTCTTCTCACATCTTCTACATATGCTTCAAGAGGCCGTGTATTTTCTGCTCCCCCCTCCCCTGTGTCACCTGGTTGCAATGTAAGAAAATTGAAGAGTAAAAATCCACCATTGAAGGCCATTCAAATCTTTGCTTTCGAAAATAGAATTTTTTGAGTTTGTTTGTTGTTTGGATAGGGTGTTGTTCCAATTGATTGAAAATATCAAAATGAGTTTAAAATTTAAATTTGAAGTGATTTGGAGTAGATTTGAGCAAGATTTGAGTTAAATTTCAGAAAAGACGCAACGAAGAAGACGAAATCAGTTTTTTTTGTATAATTATGTATAATCTTGTATAATAGTGTATATGCGTGTATAAATACATCTTATACAATATTATACACTTTTATACATCTTTATACAAGCGTCTGTAGACGAACTTCTTCCATGATTTTCAGTTATAATTTTTATTCAAAACCAGTCCAAATCTCCATTAAATGACTTCAAATTTTATATACAACCTTCTTATACTATTTCTAACAAATCTAAATAACACCCACTCCAAATTTCTCACAAAATCAAATTCAAAATTTAAACCCACATATTTAAGCTTATTAAAAATCTAATTTTTACAACCCAAATGGATTTGGTTTGTTGAACTAATATTTGAGTTACAGTTACTGATTCGAAAATAAATTTAAAAGCTTGAGCAATCTTTTTCAAAAATTAAATAGTAATTTCGAGAACCTATTGGAGTTGGATGTTGAATTTTAGCCTATTATTTTTGGAAAGTAGTTGGTTGTAAATTGAAATGTGGGCTATAAAATTGAAAAGTAGGGAGCCCAGTTGTTCTTATGTAAAATTTTTCCAAAAGTAAACTCACCCATCTTTTGAGATTCTACAACTAAATTATAAGTTTTGTTGATCAGCGCAATAGAAAGACCTAGTTTGAGAAGGCTGAGAAGGGGTATATTTTAGAGCAAAGATCACTTTTTGCGCGTGATCAAAACTATTTATATTCTGCGGCCGTAAAAGTATACAAAATTTGTATATTTTTATATATAACATACAAAAAAGTATATATATATATATATATATATATATATATATATATGTATCAAAAATATATACTTTCGGCTAATATTTTGAAAGCGGCTATACAATATCATTTTCCTTTACTTTAATGTGGGTATCAAATTTAGCCCATACAAATGTGATTGGGTAGGTTAGAGTGAACATATATTGATTGGTGGGCCAATTTGGGCAATAGTCCAAGTTAGCTCATCTAAGTGTGGGCCAATTAGGACAAAGTCTGTAACCAAAATTGACTGATGTCCATCCAAAAGTTTGGGCCAATTTGAATAAAATATAGGCCATCGTATTCCATTGTTTACTGGGGCTTTTTTTACTTTTAACCCACATCAAAAACTATTTACATTTAGTAGTCGAAAAAAAGTATAAAATTTATATAATTTTTGCATATAACATATATATATATTTAAAAATATACATTTTTTCGGCTATTATTTTGAGAGCGGTTATACAGTGTCATTTTCCCTATTTTCTGTGTAATAATAGAATTTACTTGTCCGATCATAACAATTAACACATACGGTACTCTTCCTTTTCTTTTTTTTTGGGCAACCAGTACTCTTTTGTTTAAGATTCTGAAGTAGTGAAATCACAAATGAATATATAAGAAAATTTGTTACAGATTTACAATTACAAGCAAAATTCTATCGACATAACTACATTAATCCTAGCAACTAATGGTAATAGCCTGCTCGCATAGATCTTAATGCATAATATCCAAAACTGCATAATATGCTATTAACAGCGGTAAGGAAATAATCGTGCCAACAATGACCCTGAAAAAAAAATTAATCTTTGTTAGAAATATATACATTTGATTTATACAAAGGAGGAGAGAACTCTAAATTTCATTTTGCTCAAGGTTACAAAGTACTGCTTTTCCAAAGGGAGAAACTTCTTTTGTTTAATGATATTCATATTTTAATTTTAAGTGTATTCATAATTAAGTTAAATTTCATATTATCAAAAGTTATTTGAGTTAGCTTTTAGCTTTCAAATTGAGTATTTTTTAGGAAGTTGTAGAACTTACGCAGTGCTGAGTACGTCTGCATGTAGTCCATATTCTTGGGCATAAACGAATGAAGTGACTGCTTGGGGCAATGCTGACTGCAAGAGTTTAACATAAAATAGATAAGTAAATTAATGTAATAGTTTGAACGTAATATGCCCAAGTCCATATTCTTGGGCATAAACGAATAAGAATCTATGAACTAGTCCTATTCACTAATCAGGGTTAGATCTAGTGGGTCAGTTACGGGCTCATTTTGAACTCAATAATTTTTTCTTAGGTTCTATATATGTATTATAAAACGGTAAGGGCCAGATATACCCTTCTACTTTTGAAACTGGTCTAAAAATACCCCTCGTTATATTATTGGGTTATCTATACCCCTGCAGTCATACTTTGAGTTTAAATATACCCCTCATTTAAACGGAGGGGCACGTGTCATCGTCATATTGGTCAATTCTAAATATCTCCTAATTAATTAAAAAGACTCATTACCCACACCCGAAAAGCAATTTATTTTTGTAAAAACTGGAAAAAAAATTGAAATTATTTGTACTAAAAACTGAAAAAAATGAAAATATTTTTTTTTCCAGTTTTTACAAAAAACTGCTTTAGAAAAAACTGAAAAATATTTTCTAAAACAATATTTTTGTAAAAACTGAAAAACAAAAAAACTGAAAATCAATTTTCTCCTGAAATATTTTTTACTAAAAACTGAAAAAATTGAAAATATTTTTTTTTCCAGTTCTTCCAAAAAAAAAACTGCTTTAAAGAAGCTGAAAATATTTTCTAAAATAATATTTTTATAAAAACTGAAAAAAAGTAATTTTCTAAAGCAATATTTTTGTAAAAACTAAATAAATAAATATTTTATTTTTTTCAGGTTTTAGTTAAAAATATTTCAGTTTTTTTCAGTTTTTAATTGCTTTAGAAAATTGCTTTTCAGTTTTTTTTTCCAGTTTTTACAATAATATTGTTTTAGAAAATATTTTTAGCAGATTTTTTGTAAAAACTGGAAAAAAAATATTTTCATTTTTTTCCGGTTTTTAGTAGAAAAAATATTTAGTTTTTTCTAGTTTTTACCCAAAAAAAAATATTTTTCGGATATGGGTAATGGTTCTTTTTAATTAATTAGGAGATATTTAGAATTGACCAACAGGACGATAACACGTATCCCTCCGTTTAAATGAGGGGTATATTTGAACCCAAAGTATGACCGCATGGGTATAGATAACCCAATAGTATAACGAGGGGTATTCTTAGACAATTTTCGAAAATAGAGAAGTATATTTGACCCTTTACCGATTATAAAATATACCTAATAATATCTGATTATAAACTAAATTATTATTGTAATAGTAACTTGAGATTTCAATAGAAATTTATAAATTTCAAATTCTGAATCAGCCTCTATGATTAATGTATATATAAAAGTAGTCTTCTCAAATTGATTGTCTCCGATAAATTTTTTAAATTATACGAAGATATAACTTTCTCAATTTAATTGATAGCCGTCTGAAGTGCTCTTGACAAGATTGCAACATGCTGGTAAAGTGGCTAGATGAATAAGAAGTGGAGGTCTAAATACTAATATTGGCTCCTGTATTTACCTTTTTTTTATTCTGCTAGTTATGATAGCACTATAAGCTAAACTTAAGATCGACTGGTGCGAATAGAAGCACGATTTCTTGACTAACTAACAAATTTATTAGAGGGTAATTCACATTTTCATACATCTTTTTCCTTACTAGTTATTGTAATATAAAATTAAGCATTAAATCCCATAAAGATGAATTATAGACAAGTGTTTTTATTATTACCTGGATAATAGCAACACGTAAAACATTTCCATTCAAGCCCAAGACAACACAGCCGAATGCCATTGTTGCTGGCCCAACAACAAACCTCAAAATCATTGCATATATTGTCAAAGCTGTTCCACATGCAATTATTTTCCCTTGCAATGCCATGAAAAGTCCTACAAATATAATTTTAAAAAAATATACACCCTTGTTTAGTGAAAAAAAAATTGCATTAAATTTCGATATTATTTTAAATATCGTCTTTAATTTGGTCAAAAACAGATCACAAAGAACAAAAGTGGTTGTTGGTTAAACAGAATAGCAGAAGTTATTTAATGAAACATTAAAAGAAAATCAAATGTTATTTAATGCTATTTTGCATTAAAAGGAAGACCCTTTAATTTTGTTCCAAGTGTTTAAGACTCTTACCCATACTAAACATTGCAACACCACTACCAGCCTTTGACATGATTAAGATTGGTCCCTCTATGATGCTTGGCATTTCAAAATTCCACCTGAAAAAGAAAAGGAATTATAAAAAACATACAAGTAATTATTCAATCAATTAAAATGCTGAATATTCTTTGTATTGAACTGTGTCAAGGAGATCGCATTTTTCGATAACGGGTGACGGTAAGACTCTAACTCAGGACCTCCATCTGCTCTAATATCGTATTGAAGTGTATAACTCCTCCATCTGCTCTAATATCGTATTGAAGTGTATAACCATATAACGTAAAAAAAAAAAACTAAATTTTTAGAAAGAGGATACTTTTCTTTATTTAAAGAGAAAACTACACGGCTGAGTACTTTTACAAAAATATTTAGGAAAATAACATCACTCTATTATGCACATAATTAATAACCAAACAACATGCACAATTATGAAATATTTGTTATTTAGTTGCCATAATTGTAAAATACTTACTGCTACTAGGTTTTTGAAATCTTTTATTAAATATTGCCTATTTATGTATTTTCCCTTATCTATTCAACGGTTCGTCTTTTATTACTTTGAAGTGCCGTTAAAGTGAAAGCTTAATATTTTTTCCAAAGAAGTTAGTAAATGAAAAATTTACTAAAAACAACTAGTTGCTTGAACAAGTAAAAACAGAATAAAGAAGTTATACATACCTGTTAGCTAAAAGAGCCCAAATGAGACCAAGAAAACAAGCATATGAATTGGGATTCTTAGCAAGTTTAATAGAAACAACCTTAATCAAAGGCCTAAAAGCCAGACCATTATTAGTATTATTCCTCACTGGAGTAACACTTGTATTATTTCCTTCCAAATCACTAATACTTCCCAATTCAACAGAATTACCATTAGAAGCACCATTAATTACACCATTAGAATCACTATTATTCATCTTTGTTTTCCAAAATTCAAGTGCAAATAGCAATGAAGTAAGCCATAACAAAGCTTGAATAACAGCTGCTTGAATTACAATATCAACCCCTAATTTCCCATACATGGCTTTCATCAATGGAACACCAACAACAAGTGTGTTATTCAAAGTGGACAACGAAAAAGNGACTTCGAGACGGGTTCCGAAGATGGTACAAACAAGTTTCGAGTCCGAGGGGCCGATATCATTATCGAGCCCGAATTCAAATCGAACTATGATGCAAAGTGAAGTTATCGAGCTTATGATCGAGAGACCGACTAACATTGACCCCGGATCAATTCAAGAGTCCGAGTCAGAATCGAGCTCAAGCCAAGATCGAGAGCTCGAGTCAAGACCGAAAACTCAAGTCAATACCGAGGTCATTGACAAGAGCCGTTGCAATCCCACTAGAGAAGAGAATCTTGGCAAGAATTGTGAAAAAGCTGATTTATCATGGGTCTCCCATTATGTATTTTTAATTATATATAAAGTAAGATCCCTCTACTATAAAAGTGATGGTTATCATTTCTATAGAGGGCAAGTTTTATGCTTACATTGTAATCCAAATACCATATTCTCCATAGTGAAGAGTTGTTCTTTCAAGCTTTTTAAACTGATTCCACTTGTTTAGTCCTAAATTCCATTTTCTTTGCAACCTTATCTATTTAGCATTCTTTGTGATCCATATTGGGTATTTCTATTTATCTCTACGATTTGTATTAAGTTGCACCACATATCCTTAGAACTACGTATAAATTTAACTATATCCGTTTTTCGGGTAAACACACATACTAATAAAAAGTTTAGAGAAATAGTATACATTACAAGGTTGTATGCGATTGGGAGTCATATGTCCAATAGTATTTGCTAATTGCTCAATCACATGACTATACCTTAGAAGAAAAGTAATCGGAAATTTCTGTTCGATTGATATTAATTGGGATTTCACTGTCACCTTTTTGTGGAGATTGCTCCACCTCATTACATAGATTGCTGCAAATTCGTAGCTTATTAAATGAATTTAACTGAGTTTTCCATTGTAGCTGAGTCAGTTTTCTCAGGATTGCTCCCCCCCTATTGCATTGNTAACTATATCCGTTTTTCGGGTAAACAATATATATATATATATATATACATTTCTATATGTTATATACAAAGAATATACAAATGTTATACACTTTTACGGCTACTGGATATAAATAATTTTGACCGCAGGCTAAAAGTGATTGCCCGATTCTTTTTGAGACGTTCCTATCCGAATTTATGCTAGCCATTCTTTTCGTGAAATATGAAAAAAACAATCTTCAAATCAATGGTTGAAATATAATGTTGGGTTCTCCATTAATGTTTGTTGATAATGGTGAAATTAAAAACAAAGATTAACACATCATAGTGCATTAGTTTGCTTGCGCTTAGTCAATAAAAGACAGCAGTTGGTGGAGGACTAAAGATAAATAAAAAGTTATTCCTTTGGCAACCACAGTTTAGGATTTTAATTTGTTCATCCAAACAAACGTTATATAAATTTGGAAAGAACCCAAGTGCGGAAAATGGTATTGATTCTTAGATTCTGGATTTTGATTCGAAGGACGACAATCATCACTAGTATATTCCAAGTGTTTAACCCATGGTTTAAGCCAGGGTGGACTAGTTGGCATCGGATTTATCTGAATCAATATTTGTTTTTATTGAAAATACAATTTTTTTTGGGTGACTAACACGAAATATAAATTTTTATGTGAAAAATTTTCAATAAAAATTAAATTTGAATCACAATTCTAAAAGTACAATAAGTTCACGATCCGCCTTTGATAAAGACAGTTTATGCTAATCAACATGTATAACTCAAAGTATAATAAGACAGTTTTGATGGAACAAAATTGGGATAATAAAAAATCGTTACTCAAAAGGTATGCGTTATATTTCACATATGGTCATTTAATTTTACCAATTGTAACAATAAGTTCACAATATCATTTTTTGACAAACCTATTTACTCCAAAAATGAGTAATAATTAAATTTATACGCGGTTTAAAGGATAAGTGGTATAATTCAATACGATAATTAAGAATAATAGGTAAATGAATAAAAGACAAAATAAACGATCAAACCAATTGCAATGTAATGACCAATCCTGATCTTAGATTGAACAGTAGAACTCGTCCTCGATTGGACCCTCGGTACAAGCTCGGTTGCGAGTGAAGAAAAGAATAAATGAGTAATGCCTTGAAAAAACTCCTGAACGAAGAGGGCGATAGGGACATTGTGTTGGGCGACTTGGAGCACTTCGAGATACGCCGGAATTTCGGGTATTGTAGGCGCATAAGAGTAGAGGAGGTCGAGGGGGCTATGCGTAAGATGACCAAGCCTGATCTTAGATTGAACAATGGAACTCGTCCTCGATTGGACCCTCGGTACAAGCTCGATCGCGAGTGAAGAAAAGAATAAATGAGTAATGCCTTGAACAAACTCCTAAACGAAGAAGGTGATAGGGACATTGTGTTGGGCGACTTGGAGCACTCCGAGATGCTCCGAAATTTCGGGTATTGTAGGCGCATAAGAGTAGAGGAGGTCGATCGGGCTATGTGTAAGATGCACAAGGGTAGAGCTACCGGGCCAGATAAAATACCTGTGGAATTTTGAAAGAATGCGGGTAGGGCAGGTTTGGAGTGGCTCACTAGGCTGTTCAACTTTATTTTTAGGACGAAGATGATGCTCGATGAATGGAGGTGCAGTACGATGATTCCTCTTTATAAAAATAAGGGCGATATTCAAAGTTGCAATAATTATAGAGGGATTAAACTGCTAAGCCATACTATGAAAGTTTGGGAGAGGGTGGTTAAAGTGAGGGTGAGTACCAGTATGTCCATTTCTAAGAACCGATTCGTTTTCATGCCGGGGCGTTCGACTATGGAAGCCATTTACATTGTAAGGAGATTGGTGGAGCGGTATAGGGAGATGAAGAAGGACTTGCACATGGTGTTCATTGACCTAGAGAAAGCATATGACAAAGTTCCAAGAGAGGTGCTCCGGCGATGCTTTGAGGCTAAAGGGGTCCTAGTAGCCTACATTAGGGTGATTAAGGACATATATGATGAAGCTAAGACTCGCGTTAGGGCAGCGGGAGGAGACTCGAAACACTTTTCGGTTATGATGGGATTGCACGAGGGATCTTCTCTTAGTCCATTCCTATTTTCCTTGGCGATGGACGCATTGACGAGACACATTCAAGGTGAGGTGCCATGGTGTATGTTATTTGATGATGACATAGTTTTAATTGACGAGAAGCGGGGTGGTGTTAGTGAGAGGCTAGAGGTTTGGAGGCAGACCTTAGATTCTAAGGGTTTCAAGTTGAGCAAGACCAAGACGGAATACATGGAGTGTAAGTTCAGTGACGGTACCCAGGAAGGAGATATGGAGGTGAACCTTGATATGAAAGTCATCCCCAAGAGAGGTAGTTTCGAGTATCTCGGATCTATAATATAAGGTAACAGGGAGATTGATGAAGATGTCACACATCGTATCGGAGCAGGATGGATGAAGTGGAGGCTTGCTTCTGTTGTCTTGTGTGATAAGAATGTGTCGCTGAGACTTAAAGGTAAGTTCTACAAGGTTGTAGTTAGACCGACTATGTTGTATAGAGAAGAATGTTGGCCGGTCAAGAACTCTTATACCCATAAGCTAAAAGTTGTTGAGATGAAGATGTTGAGGTGGATATGTGGGCATACCTGGTTAGATAAGATTAGGAATGAATAGGAGAGGAGAAGGTGAGAGTGGCCCTTGTGGAGGATAAGATGTGAGAGGCGAGGTTGAGATGGTTCGGACATGTTAAGAGGAGAAGTATAGAAGCCTCGGTTAGAAGGTGCAAGCGGTTAGTCTCGGTGGGCAGCAAAAAGGGTAGAGATAGGCCTAAGAAGTCTTGGGGATAGGTTATTAAGCGGGACATGACGCAACTAGAGCTGACTCAGGACATGGACCTTTTCTCTTTGTCTTACTCAGTTCGCTAGCATTAGTGTTAGTATGTTATCTTTTATTCATAGATGGCTATTACTACCTAGAGTTTGACTATAATCTTAGATTCGATCTTATTTCATCTTACTGTTATTCCTACTTGTTGCAATTACCTTTTCTTTTTCAGTCGCTCTCTAGCCGAGAGTTTATTGGAAATAGCCTCTCTGCCTTTCCAGGGTAGGAGTAAGGCTGCGTACATCTTACCTTCCCCAGACCCCACTTGTGGAAAACTACTGGGTTTGTTGTTGTTGTTGTTGAGCAATGCCTTCAACAATATCTAGAATACAAAAATAAACCTTTATTGCTTTGAATTGCATGTTACCATATGTCAGACTAAAGAAACAGTTTCCCTTTATATAGTAGGAGAACTTCAATCCTAGTACAAGTCTAAAAAAAGAAAAAAAGTCATATTTTTCGGTAATTATTTATCTATAATTGATACTGAATGGGATTCGCGTCGTAATATCCGGTTAAGGGTGAATATTACGGGCCCCTATCCATCATACATAACCGTTCACCGCGTCTCCCGAGGTCCAGAAGCTATACTTGGTCTGGGATATGTCACTTTACCGTATCCGATCTCAAATACATCGTTCATTATTCCCGGGTCTCGATACGAGGGGTTTCTGGCCTCGATTATAATCACATCGAGTCGTGCTTCCCCTTCATTCTCTCATCGGGGAATTGGGAAAAACTTTACCCCCAATTTGACCCGTACACAGATAGTCCCCTCATTTTTCGGAGAGTAGATTTATCGAAGCGATGGGAAGCAATAAATTAACCACGGTTCCTTCTTCCGTACATTACAACCAAGTTGACAGGTCAGCAAAACATCTCATCAGTCGCGTCCTTCTGACTTCGAACACGTGTCAGCCGCCGGTTGACTGTCCTCAAATGCAAAATGTCACGCATTGATTATCCTTCCTCTATAAAATCTCCGACCCCTTTTTAACTTTCTTACTTTCCGATTCCAGAGCTCTTTGACTTACCCTCGAATTCTCTACTTAATTCTAACCCCTTCAAATCTTCATCCAGTGCTTTCTAGATCTTCATATCATCATCATCATCTTCACATCTTCATAATCCTTCTTTAAATCTTCAAATCAGACCTTCATACCTTTATCCCCATCTTCCTTTGAAGAGCTTCATTCCCGGAGGCTCATCTATTGAAAACGACTTTAAAGTCAAGAAGGCCTCCAAAAAACATGACCGAGGCGAGGGAGTATGGAGGTACATATGCTTTGTTACTGAGGACACACTCCAGTTTGGGTGGACTGTAACTGGGAGGGTAAGGAGGTGGTCGTCCCCTGGCCCAACGAAAACATTACCACTCACGCGGAGGGGTATCTTAGTGTTTACACTTGCCCCATCATGCTCGCCTCGGTGGACCCAATAATCCTCGGCTTCTGCAAAAGGTATGAGGTCTGCCTTGGATGGATTCACCCGTCCTTTTAGAGGATCGTAATCCTTCTCCACCACTTTGTAAATAACACATAAGCACATCCGGTCACCCTCGACCATGTTCTTCATCTCTACAGTCCCCGACTCTTTCGAGGGGGGTTGATCAAGCTCGTTCATCGAGCAAGTAAAGCTTCATTCTCGATCATCGATGAAGATCGAGATTGAGGTTGGTAGGGGAGTTTCGTTCAGGTGAAAACCAGAGACCTTATTCCCCCCGAATTTCTACCGTTCCCTGAAAAATGGAACTCATCCCCTAAGTCTTCTCCTTCTTGAGTACTTGGTACTTCATTTTATTCTTTTTCTAATTGCATGTGTCTACCGTGGTGCAGCGGCCGTCTAAGTTCCCATGCAGTCCCCCATTTCAAGGAGTGGACCGAGGGGATCTGCAAACAAATATCTTACTTCGAGCGTGAATGGCGCAAGCTCTCTAAGGGCAAATGGGAGGCTCGTTCTCATGGTGATTCTTCCTCCCAAATAATTACATTTACATACTTAATTTGTTTTTTGCTAAGTCTTTTCTGTTTCACAGGTTTGCCCAAAACCACCGATCTTCGGCCATTGGATGACGACGAGGCCCCGTCCTCACTTGCTGAACCCTACGCTTCGGGACAGCCCGGAGCTGCCGTAGAGGAGGAGAAAAATAAGAAAAAGTGGAAAGCCTCTGGCTCCCCGGACGCCGAGTTGAAGAAGAAGATGGTAGTTGTCCAGGTCACGAAAAGCAATAAAAAGAGCACCAAAGCCAGGGTACCGGACCCCGATTCCCTCTTCCGGCTCAAGGATTACCCTAAGGGCGATAACCTGGAGTTCATCGCTCATTGTTCAACCATCGACGAAGGATAGCAGGCGGCAACCATAGAAGGTGGACGAGAGGCCGCTCCCCCTCTATCTCGGGAGACAAAAAGAGAAATAGAGGCATCATCATCCCGAGAAGCCGCTCGTGCCCCGAAAGAAGTAGCAGGTGTCATCGACACCACGGAGATGTCATCCCACGGAGTCTATGTTCGAAGAGGCTTAAGCCGATAAAGAGAAATCAAATAAGATGACATATGGCACAGATGATGACCTCAACATGTTCTTCGGCGGCATGGACATGAGCGCGTTGGAGGACTATTCCGGGCTTGGTCACTTGGAGGTCCCAAAAAAGGATGTGTCATCGGGAGCAGGCGAGCCTAGCTCGAGCCGGAAGATAGTGAGGCAATTCCCTGCCCGGAGTGTGGATCCTGATCATTAAAGAACAATCATGCTTACTATCCTGGCGGACGACCGGGTGTTGTCCACTCCAGTGGGTGTGGCCAGCTATCTTCGTTGCTTGGTGATTGAGGAGGACCGGGCGAAGATGAACGAAGTAGGCACATCGAGTCTCTTCTACGAGGTGCAACAGGCATTGAACATGGTAAGATGTCTACTCCTTGTACCCTTTTCGAATCTTGCTTAGTTTTAGCATGTTCTAACGACCTTATCGTTTTGTCTTTCAGGCTTCGGTGCTCCACCATGAAAGCTTCCTTCAGTCTCGAATGGAAATTTGCCAGCTCGAGTTTGAGCTCAAAGAACAGGTCCGGAAGAAGGACATGTATAGGGCTCTCAGTTAACAACAAGACGAGGCTCTCAAGGACCTCCCGATTCTCCGAGCCGAACTGAAAAAGGCACAGAAGGAGGCCCCATCCGTGAAACTGGAGCTTGTCGATCTGGTCGAGAAGGTAAGGATCTTTGAGGCTAAAAATGAGAGGCTACAAGTGATGAGTAACGACGCAACTTCGCAAGTCCAAGAGAAGATAGACTTGATTGACCAGCTTCGGGCCGAGATGGGTTAGGTCAAGACCACGGCCGAGGCGCTAAAGGGCAGGATGAACATACTGGCTTCGAAAAAGGAGGCTAAAAAAGAGGAGTTGTCATCGGTCAAGGACCATCTCCGGGTGAAAAAGGACAAGGCCGGCAAGTGGTCACTGCTAAATGACGAACTCCGGTCACAACTGAATTCAGCCGCCTCGGAAGGGGATGCCCTTGGCCAGGAATGTACTGCACTGAAGTCCAAATTGGAGTCAACCTCGATTGATTTCTCCTAAGTCGAGGAAATGCTGGCCAAGTATAAGGCTGATGTGGAGATAGTCGAGGCCCATTTGAAGACGAAGACCCAGTATGTAAAGCGGCTAACCCGGAAGGAGACCCTCGAGGAGATTCACGCCCGAGGATTTGACATGTTGGAAGAGATTGTAGAAGACAAAAGGCTCGAGGCCGAGGCAAAGGAACTTCATGAGCCCGAAGGTCTCGATGGATCTGAAGGTTCTGAAGGTTCCGGTGCCGAGTCGAGCTCCGGTGAAGATCAGGCATAGATACCATAGTTCTTTTTTGTTTCCCTTTTGTATATTTTCTTTCTTGTTTATTTTGAGGCCATTTTATCGTGCCTTTGTAAATATATTTTGAGATATTTATATAAAATTTTCCTTGGTAACATCATGTTTTTACTTTTCAGCATTTGTTTGCCATTTTTATTTTTATTTGCATATCGTCCCTTATGCCTTAGCATAGAATCAAACGTAATCTAGAGCATCCATTCTTCAGAGTTCCAAATGGGGACCGATTTCAGTGGCAACTCCGGATTACTCGTGGTTTCGAAATTTCGATAAAATGGAAGGCCTTTAAGATGCTTAAGAGTTTTAGTCACATACGACGATGTTTTTGTCGAGGGTAACCCTTTAATAGGTTTTGACTATACATAAGGGCTTTACTTTCTGAGTACAGACTTCGGACGTCTCCGAGCCGTTTTAGGGTGGTCGTAGCCTCTCATATTCGGGAACTGCCTAATAGGCTCGGTGCCTTCTAGATGTAATAGCCTGGGCCGTCCAATTTTTTTTATTGGATGTCAGTCCCCGAGTCAGGGTAGCCCGTGGGCTTTAGGATCTAGGATCCATTGTGAAGCATCGATGAAGCAAAATGCTTAGTAATAAAGTACGAAGGAAGCAATGATTTCTTTCATTATTTTATATGTAGAGTACATAATCGGAGGCGCATAAGCATTGTGTCGTTGCTAGAGTAGGGTATATGGGCACAGTTAGTTTGACCGTTTGACCCTTACAATAAATCCTAACCACCAAGCCTTGGCTTTTGACATATAAAATTTGTTCTTTCTAAAGATCTTAACCTAGGGGTAATGGACCCTAGTATTTGAGGCCGAACTTGTGATGGCTCGAATATTATTGGTTTGGTGCAAACAATCAACAATTCCAATTTAAGGCCAGTCTTTAAAACTAAGGTAGCATATTTTACTGTTGCCTCGTTAAAAACCTTGCCGAAAAACTCACTTCGGGACAAAATCGGTTCAAGGGAAAAAGAGTACAACACATGCTTTCAGACCTAATAGTCACATTTGCCCTTAGCCGAGTACCTGCATAAGTCGGTCCATAATATAACAAAATTAAAAAGGGAAATGAGCTCGTACCTTAGCAGTAGTACCGCTTTAAGTGTGTCACGTTCCATTTGTTCGATAGCCGTACACCGTTTCCCGACTCAAGTTTATACGAGCCTTTGTCGGTTAATCCAATTTTCCGCAACTCTATACAATCCTTCCCATTTCGGGCTCAGTTTCTCGTCATTTGGGTTCCTGGTGTGTAGTGTTACTTTTCTCAATACCAAGTCCCCGACTTTAAAATATCGAAGGTTGGCTCTTCGGTTGTAGTACCTTCATACTCGCTGCTTTTGGGAGACCAACTGGACCAGGGTGGCTTCCCGCCTTTCGTCCAATAATTCTAGGCTTGTAGTCATGGCCTCACCATTTGACACTTAGGTTGCATACTGCTATTAAGGCTTCCACTCCGTAGACTAGACAGAACGGGGTTGATCCGGTACTCGACTTCGAAGTCGTACTGTATGCCCACAAGACTTTGGGCAAGATTTCCTTTCGCATTCCCTTTGAACCGGTCAATCTCTTTTTCAAGTGTTGGAGTATAGTTTTGGTCGTCGATTTTGCTTGCCCGTTCCCACTAGGGTGGTAAGGCGTTAATAATATCTTCTTGATCTTGTGGTCTTTGAAAAACTTGCTTACTTTGCCGATAAATTGTCTTCCGTTATCGCAAATGATCTCAGTCAGTATCCCAAATCGACATATTATGTGATCCCAGATAAAGTCAATAACTTCTTTCTTTCGGACCTTCTCGAACGCCTGAGCCTCGACCCATTTGAAAAAGTAATCGGTCATGAATAGTATGTGTTGGGCCTTACCGGGCGCCCATGGCAAGGGACCGACGATATCCATTCCCCACTTCATAAACGACCATGGCAACAGGACCGGGTGAAGAATCTCTCCCGGTTGATGAATCATCAGGGTGTGTCTTTGGCACTCGTTGCATTTCCGTACAAAGTTTTTCGCATCCTTCTCCATTTTATTCCAATAGTAGCCGACTCTGATTAGCTTCCGAACTAAGGATTCTTCCCCCGAATGGTTCCTACAATTGCCCTCATGGACTTCTCTCATGGCGTATTCGGTCTCTCTCGGACCTAAGCATCTAGGCAGTGGGCCGAGGAAAGACCTTCTGAACAATTTCCCGTCAACTAAGCTAAACCTGGTAGCTTTTGTGCGCAGGGCTTTTGATTCCTTGGGATCCAATGGCAATTTTCCTGTCTTCAGGTAGTCTATGTATTTGTTTCTCCAATCCCAAGTCAAACTTGTCGAGTTTACTTCGGCGTGAACTTCTTCTACCACCGAGTTCATCAGCTGCATCACTACCCCCGAGTTGAATTCATCGGAGTCGATAGACGACCCCAAGTTGGTCAGTGCATCGGCCTCACTGTTTTGATATCGAGGTACATGTTGCAGAGTCCATTCCTTGAATTGGTGTAGGGTTACCTGCAATTTGTCCAAGTACCTACGCATCTGTTCCTCTTTTACTTAGAATGTTCCGTTGACTTGTTTTACAATGAGGGAGTAACATTTGGCTTCGATCACTTTAGTCTTGAGGCTCTTAGCCAGTTCTAAACCTGTAATCATAGCCTCATACTCGGCTCCATTGTTAGTCAATTTTACAGTTCTAATAAACTGTCCAATTACGCTACTCGCATGTGGTTTTAACACGATGCCGAGCCCAGACCCTTTTGCGTTGGAGGCACCGTCCATGAATAGGGTCGAGATCCCCGAATTATCCCCCAAAATGAGTCAATAATTCCCTTTCGATCTCGGGTATCAAGGCCGGCATAAAGTCCGCCACAAAGTCCGCCAAAATCTGAGATTTTTTGGAAGTCTTGGCTTTGTACTCGATATCATACCCGTTGTTCTCTACGGCCTATTTTGCCAGCCGACCGAGAGCTCAGGCTTATGCATAACATTCCTCAGCGGGTAAGAGGTCACGACACATATGGGGTGGCATTGAAAGTACGATTTTAGTTTCATGGAAGTGCTTAGTAAGAGAGCGCTAACTTTTCTAGGTGAGGATACCTTGTTTCGGCATCGCCTAAGGTTCTACTAACATAATAAATAGAAAATTATATACCTTCTTCCTCTCGAACTAGGACACCATTTACCGCCACCTCAAAAACCGCCAAGTAGAGGTACAGCTGTTTGTCTGCCTTCGAAGTGTGCAACAAAGGGGGGCTCGACAGTTATCGCTTGAGTTCTTCCGAAGCTTGCTGGAATTCCGGAGTCCAATAAAAATTGTTCTTCTTTTTCAATAGTGAGAAGAACTGATGGCTCTTATCTGACGATCTCGAGATGAAGCGGCCTAATGCGGCTATCCACCCGGTCAGTCTTTGAACCGCCTTAATGTTGTCGACTATGGTGAGGTCCTCTATGGCCTTTATTTTATCGGGGTTGATCTCTATCCCCCGATTAGAGACCATGAACCCGAGAAACTTGCCTGAACCGACACCAAATGCACACTTCTCCGGGTTTAATTTCATGTTGTACTTTCTTAATATGTCGAAGGTTTCCTACAAATATTTCAAATGATCCTCTTCTCGCAGGGACTTGACCAACATATCGTCAACATAAGCTTCTATTGATTTTTCTATTTGTTCTTCGAACATACGGTTTACTAAGCGTTGGTATGTGGCGTTGGCGTACTTTAATCCGAACGGAATTACGTTATAACAGTAGGTACAAAACTTTGTTATGAAAGAAGTCTTTTCCTGATCGTCCAGGTCTATCCAAATTTAGTTGTACCCGGAGTACGCGTCGAGAAAACTGAGTATCTCGTGTTCGGCCATCGCGCTTGGGGCTACTTATCGGGCGAATTGGGCGGTTAATTACTCTTAACGATTTGGCTTAACGGTTATCGGCTTTTAAATGTATTAATCCGCTAGCCACCCGATAAGATATCGGGCGGATTGGTATCGGTTTAGCTCTTATCATGCGGTTATCGGGCGGTTTATCGACCTAATTCAATCTATATTGCGTGCGTTAATTGTTTGTTGACCGCCTAGCATACAAAGTTAGAATAGAAAATTACACATTGAGTCCAGACATACATGTCTATTAACGCCTACATAAGAATGATATAGTGTGTCATGTGGTGCAGAGTGAAAAAGCAGAACATATTGTAGTCTACATTACATCCCAAAGCAGACTATGATATGATGTAATTAAGGAAAAAGTAGTTCTAATGTATATGCCACTGTAACTCTTGCTAGCTATAACATGGAGCATACAAGGATATCAAATTTCATTGAGATAACTATGTGATTGCCTGGGTTTAGATGCAAAGGAACAATTTTAGTAGTTTAGCTCATTAAATATAATGGTATCTAAGCTTTTATTAATTTATTCATAGCACAACGAAGCAAAATTACAATAAATATGCGGTCTTTCCCTTTGTTTCTTATTCATTTCTCTTAGAAAGGTAACAATATATTAATAATTAACACAAAGGTTGTGTTGGAGCCATACCTACAATTTTAAAAAGCAAAGATATGAGCTTGCTCTTCATATTAGGGCACTAAGATGGAGTGATGGAAGCCTAGACGTCGACGGGATAGAGTACTGTGGGTGGCTGCTGGAGTGCTGGTTGAATTTCTACTGAAGCTGGTTGAATTATGGTCGAATAAAGAGAACCATATGGCTGCTGGTTGAAGTTTAGGCGTTAGGGTTCTGATTATTTAGGAATTAGGCGTTAGAACTTAGAGATAGAGTACTGGAAGAAGTGGAAGGGTTTTTGATATTTAATATATATATATATA
>AWOL01S0018236.1:0-14124 GCA_000715115.1 Nicotiana otophora
TAAGTAACTCTTCTAATCTTGGAGCTGAGGGTATGAACCCTGAATATATGTATTTTGTGAATTTTTGGGAGGTGAGACACATTCTAGGTGGCGGGCGTGTGGGAGTGCACTATAGAAATTGTGACATAATTGTTTATGTGGAATTTTATAGTTAAATAATCTTGCCATTTTCCATGCGGTTTTATGTGTTAAAGAAATTGAGCTGAAAAGCATATTAAAAATCATGTTGAGGCTATGTGCCAGTATTATTGGGACCCACAGAGGTCATATTGTTGTGAATTATTGTATTAAATTAAAAATTCATACTCAGTCATATTCATTTCATTGCGTATCATAACTCAGTTTTATAACTCTATTTTGATGCATATAAATATTTTGGGCCGAATGCCCTGTTTTACTGAAATGTCCGGGTGGCTTGAGAGGTTTATGACTGAGTGAGGCCGAGGGCCTGATTTGTGAGGATGTGTGTGGATTGGGGCTGCCCGCCTGCAGCATATTTATGACTGAGTGAGGCCGAGGGCTTGATTTGTGAGAATGAGTGTGGATCGGGGCTGCCCGCTGCAGCATACGTTATTATTATAGCACGTGCGTTATCCGTGCAACACGTGAGTTGTCAGTGTAGATTATAGCGCTTGGGCTGAAGGAGCCCCTCCGGAATCTGTACACACCCCCAGTGAGCGCAGGTACCTATTGAGTGCGAGTGCCGAGTGCTGAGTGACTGGGAGGCATGAGTGATTGTGAGGTATGCCCGAGTGGCAAGAGTAATTGTGAGGTATGCCCGAGTGACGCGAGTGACTGTGAGGTTTGCCCGAGGGGCTGTATATGCGTGATGTTTTGCCAGAGGGGCTGTTTATGATGTTATCATTGAGTTGCATTGTATTGGCATGCACACATGACATACATGCATAGAGATGTATTTTTCCTCATGTTGTAGAACATCACATCATTCATGATTTCTCACACATTATTTTGACAGATCGACATAGTGATACATTTGTTTTACACGGGTTATCCGGAAAGAAAATGAAACATCTTATTTATTATTGACAAGATTTTGGGAGAAATTTATTGTTTTCAAACTATTCATATTTTTGGCAACTCCAGCAAACGCTTTGGGTTTTCATTGATGTATTTGAAAGAAAGAACTACTATTTTTGAAATCATGATTTGGCTGGGTATTTTATCCCTGAGTTACTTCTGGTATTATTTGCTTTGTGTTGTAATGGATTGTTGTGGACTATTAGTTTTGGACTCGACCTTGGTGTAAGCTCGTCACTACTTTTAACCTACGTCTAGGTGTGTTACTTACTCAGTACATGGGGTCGGTTGTACTGATACTACACTTCTGCACATTGCGTGCAGATGTTGGCTGTTGTTATTGCTGTGCTCGATGGTTGCGGGACTTGAAGATGTACCCGCGTTCCTGTTGTAGCTGCCTTTTGTTCAGGATAGCCTTAGATTTATAAAAGCTCTGTTTATGTATTATTCAAACAGACTATGTATTTATTTTATTTTCGCTTTGTATACTCTATTCTTAAAAGCTCATGATTTGTACTACCAGTTCTTGGGAATGTATAAGGTTAAGATAATTATTTACTTAAATTTCTTTAATAATTGTTATTGGGATTGGATAGTTGAAAGTTGGCTTACCTAGCGGGTTGGGTTAGGTGCCATCACGACTAGTTGGATTTTGGGTCGTGACAAACATCATAATTATTACTCAAATGAATAAGAAACACAAGTACAACCAATTAAACAAGTCCTTCAATTATAAATATTTCACATATAATTATTTCGAATAAATACCTTCCGAATATATTTCTTTCAAATAAATATCCTTTGAATATAAAATTCTTTCAAATAAAAATCTTGCAAATATACTCCTTTCAAATAAATATCTTTTGAATATAAAACTCTTTCAAATAAATATCTTTCGAATATACTTATTTCAAATAAATATCTTTTAAATATAATTCTTCCGAATAAAAGTCATTCTGTGACACCTCATTTCATAATCATAAGACACGAGTCTCAGCCCACTTTCATATTTTCACTGCACCTCATGCCCATATTTCTGCAACACTGCACGGACAACTCACATGCTAATAATAAAAATTATTATATTTCTCCGGCACCTCGTGCCCCCATTTCATATCACATCTGCATGGACAGTTCACGTGCTATTAATAGAAACCATCATATTTTCCCCCGGCCCCTCGTGCCCACATTTCATATCATATCTGCACGAACAGTTCACGTGCCAATAATATAAACTGCCCGACAATAGCCACAGGCTCACAATTTCAACATGAATCAGAATATTATCAAGTTTAACGAAATAACAAGACAAGTTGCACAAGAGATAAACTAAACACAAGGAAAATTACAACATCACATAAATATCACCAACACAATAATCCCACAACATCATGTATCATCCCTGACAATAGCCACCCTTATCTCTCCTATAGCCACCCGTATCACTCCATAATAATAGCCACCCCTATCACTCCGCCCTGACAATATCAATAGCCACCCTTATCATTCCACCCAGACAATATCCCAGCACACATAACAACAGTGAAATGCAACCCTTATACCCACATAATATCAACAGTGGAATGCCACCCTTATATCCTCATAATAATAACTCAAATCATACAACGATTTATACGGAATATTATCACGGCAACATAACAAAATCAATTCATATCACAAATTGCCAAATGGCCACAACCAATTCCAAAGATATAACAAAATCAATAAACTTTACAATAAATTGGCCAAGGCTCCACATAATATGTATAAAACCTCAAAACAAAAACAGAGATGGAAAAGTAACTCATCATAGGACAACCCCTTCTTTAATCCAAATTTTATATAATTATACTAACGCTTCTTTTTAAGCTTATTTAATTAATTATTTGCAGATGAAAAATCCACAGTGAAATTAATTTCAAGAAATATCAAATCAACAAACACACGGAATTCATATAAAAATCCAAGTGACAGTAACAACAAAGTATCATATAAAATACAAATTTGACAAACAAGAAAGGGGGAAGACAATTCAAAGATTTACTAAGTTCCAACAATTTTTTTAATTTAATACATAAGGGTGTCTACGAATTTCAACCGATATAATTTGCATACGTACTCGTCACCTTGCGTACACGGTTTTAAATAACACAATTTACACATAAGATTCAATGCCTAAGGGGTAATTTTCCCAAATCAAGGTTAGGCAAGATACTTACCATTTGAAGTTAGGCCGATATTCCAAAATTGCCTTCTTGCTCGAATTTTCCTTCGAACAGCTCAAATCTATCCAAATTAATTATATAACTTCATTAAAATTCATCGAAAACAATTCCGGATAATAAAATGTCGACTTAAAATTTTATTCTAAAAGGTCAACCAAAGTGAGTGGGACACGCCTCTCAGAATCTGACATAAGTTTTACGAAATACGAACACACATTCCGATACGAGACCAATCATACCAATGTTATCGAATTCCAATAACAAACCGTCTTCCAAATCTTGAATTTTTGTTTTTGAAAAGTTTTACAAAAATCTCAATTTCCTCCATTAAAACTCGAATTAAACGATGATTATAACCATAGATTCATAAAATATAATCACTTTCGGATGTAGAACACTTACCCCAGTTGAAGTCATGAAGAATTCCTCAAAATCACCCAAGAACCCAGCTCCAAAAATCCCAAGCGAACATGAAGAAATCACTGATTTTCGACCCCTTATGTTTTTGTCCATTTTCGCTTCTGCGGTCGAATATGCCGCATCTGCGGTCTCGCTTTTGCGAGACAAAACTCGCATTTGCGATCCTCAATGCCCAGCCCAAGCTCGCACCTACGGATAGAATGCCGCATCTGCGCATATCGCTTCTGCGATGTCTAGTGCGCATTTGCGATGCCTTCCGCTTCTGTGCCTTCTCTGCCCACTTCTGCGATCACGCAGGTGCGGGAATTGCTTCTCACCTGCGACCTCTGCCCAGTACACTCCCAGCCGCTTCTGCGATGAGCTTCACGCTTCTGCGATGTAGCTTCTATGACCAAGGTATCGCAGAAGTGATTCCACCTACTGCTGCCCATTTTTCCAGCAGCTTTCTTCAAGTCCAAATTGATCCGTTAACCATCTGGAATCCACCCGAGGCCTTTGGGACCTTAACCAATTATGCCAACACGTCCTAAAATATAATACAAACTTAGTCGAGGCTTCAAACCAAGTCAAACAACGCCAAAATTATGAATCGCGCATCGAATCGAATTATGAGTTTTCAAATCTTCCAACTTTTATATTTTGAGCCGAAACGTATCAAATCAATCCGGAATGACTTTAAAATTTTCACACGAGTCATAAATGACATAATGGAGTTGTTCTAATTTCCGGAATTGAAATCCAACCTCGTTATCAAAAATTCAACCTTCGGTCGAACTCTCCAAAAATCTTCTATTTTCCAACTTTCACCAAAATGCGTCGAATTGTCCTACGGACTTCCAAATCCAAATCCGGAAATACACCCAAGTCCAAAATCACCATACGAAGCTAGTGACATTATCAAAATTCCATTCTGGTGTTGTTTGCTCAAAAGTCAACTCTCTGGTCAACTCTTTCTATTTAAGCTTCAAAAATGAGAATTGTTCTTTAAATTAAATTTCGAAACTTCCGAAAAACCAAACTTGACCACACACGCGGGTCATAATACATATTACGAAGCTTCTCGAGACCTTAAGTCACTGAACAGGGCGTAAATTCTTAAAACGACAAGTCAGGTCGTTACATTCTCCCCCTCTTAAAACATACGTTTGTCCTCGAACGTGCCAAGAATTATTCTAAGGATATTAAATTACTAAGTGTATCCTTACACATATATTCGCGGGTGATTCTACGTCCCCGCAATTTAACATGGGTCCGAGAACACCATCTCGCCTGAGATTATTCCTTTTTACCTTCATTTATAAAATTTAAAGCTAATTCCTTACACTCTAATTAATTTCAAAAGGCCTGATTTACCATATTAACAAACTGTGTTAGTCTCAATCGGCGGTAGCAATTTCGTGCCTACACACACATTATACATATGCCCATAATCACATCTTTGGTCATAATAATTGTTTATAACTAATTCCAGCATCCTCAATTAATCTTATATTAACCAAAATCTGGTTTCAAAATTTTCACAACACTGACAGCAACACGCGAGGCATGAAGACCTCATAATTATTTACCCGAATTAACGAGTCACATTTTACGCCACCTGGGCACTCATCTCGTAGGCTAAAACTCAATATTTACAGCACAAATATGGCTAAATATGCACAGAAATTACATACAAATTTATCAAATTAGCCTAACAGGCATGACTCCTTATTAGTACTATAGTACAAATTAAATTTTACAAAGGGAGAATTTGAAGCACATGAATTTAATCACAAGGTTATCATCCTAATATAACTTCCACCGCGGCACGTAGCCCGGTTTAAACATATCAAATCATATCATATAAAATTGCAAGGATCTCTCCCTCAACTCTGAATCACAAGTACTTTGCACATTGTGCCAACTGAAATTTTCCATTTCTTTTCTTTCTTCTTTTTAATAAATTCCGTGGAATAATTTCACAACACATAATGAACCCCCATACTGGTAGGGCATATAATTCATAAAATTGTAATCAATTATCCCGAAATTACATCAAAACCCACCGTAGTGAGTAATAAAAAGTCACTTTCGGACTCTTAGCCCACAATAATGTACAAAACAAAAATAATAGACACGGCTAACACCATAAAATCTCCCAACAGGGATAAACACGGGAGTGGAGTACCAATTCACTAATCTGCCATATAAGGGGCATGAAAGAAGTTCTCACCTTGATAATCGGAATCGAATAAATTAATTCATACCTGTAATGACACCATCTGGTGTATCGGCCTCAGCCAATTCATAGCAATTATATCAACGGGTCGGGCCTCCCTCTCTTGGGCGCCCTCTACCCACCTATCCTCCACCCCTAACTGGATGTGCACGTGGGGTATTAACCGGAATAAAGCATGTAGCCTGAATGTTTTGATGAAATTCGCCTCTCCCAAGTCTAGGAAAATCTCTCATGATGTGCCTGGTATCACCACACTCATAACAACATTTCAGAGGTTGCGGCTGCTCGTACTGAGTCTGTGCCGAATAACTGGAATAATCACTATAAGAACCTCGTCCTGGTGGTGCACTTAAAGTATTAACTGGAGCACTACGAGTACTCTGAATTGTGGACTGGGCTAACTGACTTCCCGAGCCTCCGCCATGATGAGTCATAGCTGCAGAGTAGAATCCACTGAATCCTCTAGAGTTCCGAGACCTTTGGTCTCTTTAGACTCATTTTCCTCACTTCGAACATGTTCTAACATCCTGGCAATCTCTACTACTTGTTGAAATGGAATGTCAGTCTGCATTTCTCAAGCCATGCTTATTTTAAAATCATAATTGAGACCTTCAATGAATCTGCGGACTCGCTCTCTAACTGTAGGAACCAAGATAGTTGTGTGTCGGGCTAACTCGCTGAACCTGATAGCATATTCTAACATATTCATGGTGCCCTGATGTAACCGTTCAAACTCTGTGCGGCATGCATCCCAGAGAGTCTGGGGAACAAGCTCTTTCAAAAGTATTTCTGAAAATTGAGCCCAAGTTGGTGGTGTTGCATCGGCTGGTCTTCCCTCTTCATAAGCTTGCCACCATCGATATGCTGCTCCTGACAACTAAAATGTAGTAAAGGAAACTCCGCTCACTTCTACAATACCCATGGTGCGGAGAATACTGTGGCACTTTTCTAGAATTCCCTGGGCATCCTCGGTTGCTGTGCCACTGAAGGTAGGTGGACTATACCTCTTAAATCTATCAAGTCTCTTTTGTTCTACTTATGATGCCTCTGGCCTGACCTCAAGCTGAACCGGAATAACATGATGTACCGGTACTATACCCGGAACCTGACCAATGTGAACCTGCTGTTTTGGAGTACGGGCGGTAGGAGTCTGAGCTACTCCCCCAATCCGTGAAATATTTTGTGCAACGGAGATCAATCCCCCCTGAGTTAATGTACCAAACATGTTCAGAAACTGTGCTAAAGTCCCTTGAAGTCTAGAGGTAACAACAGGTTTCACTGGTGCCTGTCCCCCAACTGGAGCTATTGGCGGCTCTTGAACCGCTCCTCTGACCGATGTTCTAGCTATGACACGTACATTTCCTCGGCCTCTACCTCGACCCCAGCCTCTTGCGGCCCTAGCAGTATGCTCGGGTGTCTGCTCAGCTGACCCGATAGGACGTGTCTTCACCATCTGTGAGAGAATAGAGATACAAAGGCTCAAATTCTAAATTCACCAAATTCCGCACGACAAGAACGAAAGAAGTGGAAATTTCCTAACAGTTTTGTAGCCTCTCAAAGATAAGTACAAACGTCTCCGTACCGATCCACAAGACTCTACTAGACTCATTCGTGACTCGTAGAATCTATGAACCTAGAGCTCTGATACCAACTTGTCATGACCCAAAATCCCACCTTAGGTGTCATGATGGCACTTAGTCTCTAAGACTAGGTAAGCCGATTTAATTTCATTTCAAGACATTTTGTTTTGGATAGATAATCGAACCCCACAACGGAAATCATTATAACAACCTCCCAAGACTGGTAATACTGAGTCACGAACTCTAACTGAATACATGTAATGATCTCAAGGATCGAATATACAATAATCTTCGAATAAGAGTTGACAGTACAAAATAAATAGAAAGACTCCATGGGACTGCGACGACCAAACAACTCTACCTTGAATCCTTGCGATCACCACACTAACTCTGCCCAAGTTCGATATCTCCAATACCTGGCTCTGTACAAAAATATACAGAAGTGTAGTATGAGTACACCACAGTCGGTACCCAGTAAGTATCAAGACTAACTTCGGTGGAGTAGTGACGAGGTACATGTCAAGACACTCACTTGTCTAATAACATGTGCAATATAGTATACAAAAATAATGAAAAATAAATGGCAGTGATAGCAACAACAATCAACTAGTGATGTAAACAGCAAGGCAACAAGAACATCATAATTATTACTCAAACGAATAAGAAACACAAGTACAACCAATTAAACAAGTCCTTCAATTATAAATCTTTTACATATAATTCTTTCAAATAAATAACTTCCGAATATATTTCTTTCGAATAAATATCCTTTGAACATAAAACTCTTTAAAATAAAAATCTTGCAAATATACTCCTTTCAAATAAATATCTTTTGAATATAAAACTCTTTCAAATAAATATCTTTCGAATATACTTCTTTAAAATAAATATCTTTTGAATATAAAACTCTTTCAAATAAATATCTTTCGAATATACTTCTTTAAAATAAATATCTTTTGAATATAAAACTCTTTCAAATAAATATCTTTCGAATATACTTCTTTAAAATAAATATCTTTTGAATATAAAACTCTTTCAAATAAATATCTTTCGAATATACTTCTTTAAAATAAATATCTTTTGAATATAAAACTCTTTCAAATAAATATCTTTCGAATATACTTCTTTAAAATAAATATCTTTTGAATATAAAACTCTTTCAAATAAATATCTTTCGAATATACTTCTTTAAAATAAATATCTTTTGAATATAAAACTCTTTCAAATAAATATCTTTCGAATATACTTCTTTAAAATAAATATCTTTTGAATATAATTCTTTCAAATAAAAGTCACTCTGTGACACCTTGTTTCATAATCATAAGATACGGGTCTCAGCTCACTTTCATATTTTCACTGGACCTCGTGCCCATATTTTCGTCAACACTGCACGGACAACTCACGTGCCAATAATAAAAATCATTATATTTTCCCGACAACTCGTGCCCACATTTCATATCACATCTGCACGGACTGTTCACGTGCCAATAATAAAAACTATCATATTTTCCCCTGGCACCTCGTGCTCACATTTCATATCACAAATGCACGGACAGTTCACGTGTCAATAATATAAACCATCGTATTTTCTCCCGGCACCTCGTGCCCACATTTCATATCACATTTGCACGGACAGTTCACGTGCCAATAATATAAACTGCCCGACAATAACCACAGGCTCACAATTTCAACATGACTCAGACTATTATCAAGTTTACCAAAATAACAAGACAAGTTGCACTGGAGATAAAATAAACATAAGGAAAATCACAACATCACATAAAAATTACTAACACAATAATCTCACATCATCACGTATCATCTCTCCTATAGCCACCCTTATCTCTCCTATAGCCACCCGTATCACTCCATAATAATAGCCACCCATATCACACCGCCATGACAATATCAATAGCTACCCTTATCGCTCCAATAGCCACCCTTATCACTCCACCCAGAAAATATCCTAGCATACATAACAACAGTAAAATACCACCCTTATACTCATATAATATCAACAGTGGAATGTCACCCTTATATCCTCATAATAATAACTCAAATCACACAACAATTTACACGGAATATTATCACGACAACATAAAAAAATCAATTCATATCACAAATTACCCATTGGCCACAACCGATTCCAAAGATATAACAAAATCAATAAATTTCACAACAAATAGCCCAAGACTCCACACAATATGTATAAAATCTCAAAACAACAATAGAGATGGAAAAGTAACTCATCATAGGACAACACCTTCTTTAATCCACATCTTTTATAAATATACTAACGCCTCTTTTTAATCTTATTTAATTAATTATTTGCTGATGAAAAATCCATAATAAAATTAATTCCAAGAAATATCAAATCAACAAAAATACGGAATTCACATAAAAGTCCAAGTGACAGTAACACCAAATTATCATTTAAAATACAAATTTGACAAATAAGGAATGAGGCATGACAATTCAAGTATTTACTAAGTTCCAATAATTTTTCCAAGTTAATACATAAGGGCGTCTACGAATTTCAACCGATATAATTTGCACATATAAACCAAGTACGTACTCGTCACCTTGCGTATACGGCTTCACAATTTACACATAAGATTCAATACCTAAGGGGTAATTTCACCCACTCAAGCTTAGGCAAGATACTTACCTTTAAAAGTTAGGCCGATATTCCAAAATAGCCTTCTTGCTTGAATTTTCCTTCGGACAGCTCAAATCTATCCAAATTAATTGTATAACTTCATTAAAATTCATCGAAAATAATTCCGGATAAAAAAATGTCGACTTAAAATTTTATTCTAAAATGTCAACCAAAGTCAACGCGGGGCCCGCCTCTCGGAATTCGACATAATTTTAATGAAATCCGAACACCCATTCCGATATGAGTCGAACCATACCAATTTTATCGAATTCCAATAACAAATTATCTTCCAAATCTTGAATTTTTGTTTTTAAAATGTTTTACAAAAATCTCAATTTCCTCCATTAAACCACGTCAGATGCCGAAATTATGAATCGCACATCGAATCGAATTATGAGTTTTCAAATCTTCCAACTTCTATATTTTGCATCGAAACGTATCAAATCAATTCGAAATGAATTCAAATTTTCCACACGAGTAATAAATGACATAATGGAGCTGTTCCAATTTCCGGAATTGAAATCTAACCTCGTTATTAAAAATTCAACTTTCGATCGAATTCTCCAAAAATCTTCTATTTTCCAAGTTTTGCCAAAATGCATCGAATTGTCCTACGGACTTCCAAATCCAAATCCGGAAGTACGCCTAAGTCCGAAAGTACCATATGAAGCTAGTGACATCATCAAATTTCCATTCCGGTGTCGTTTGCTCAAAAGTCAACTATGTGGTCAACTCTTCCCATTTAAGCTTCAAAAATGAGAATTGTTCTTTAAATTAAATTCTGAATTTTTCGAAAAACCCAACTCGACCACACACGCGGGTCATAATATATATTACAAAACTGCTCGAGACCTTAAGTCACTGAACGGGGCAAAAATTCTTAAAATGACAAGTCGGGTCGTTACACCACCGAGATGGCCCCTTTTTTCTAATCCTTCTCGACTTGTCTTCATGTAAACACTCTCCCTTATTGGCACACAATGATTATAAGTCAATGCTCGTTGCGGAAGACCATCGTATAAAAACCCATAAACCGTTGTATATCGTCTAGAGCACCCAACAATGCTATAACCGAGATACCCACTATGAAGAGACCTTCTATAAATATTAAAATGTTTCTCTTACCTATCTAATACTGGTATGTAGATTTAGCAAGAATACAGATATACCCCAAGTTCCAACACCATCCCATGAAAATCTTAGATCTTCATCATATACAATTCCAAGGAACCCCTCAACACTGCATATATTCCTCAGGCCCAAGATTGATATGACACTTGCCCATAACATCTGATTATCGATAGTAGACTCCCCTACTTGGCGCGGAGTCATAGGGCACAACATCCGATGATCCACATTACCAACCTTCATAAGCTCGTACAACACCAATAAGATACACGAACCAGTTGCATCCCACACTTAAACAACGGAAAATCTACCAACACATCCGCATCCTTAGTCTGGACAATACCTCGAGACAATGATCGAGCCTCTATGGCCCCCTCGTAGCCCATCCGCAACATTTCAAACCGTCAGAGCATAGCTGATACCGAGCGTGCAACATCATATACGAGTGGATGTAAAGGGATATAAGATATATGCTTCAGCCTGAATCAATGCCGCATGATAAAGAATGAAAGGAATGGTTCCTAATAGTTCTGTAGCCTCTAGAAAATAAGTATAGACGTCTCCGTAGCGATCCGTAAGACTATACTAAATTTTCTTATGACTCGTAGTACCTATGAACCTAGAGCTCTGATAACAACTTGTCACGTCCCCAATTTTGCACCTTAGGATGTCGTGATGGCACCTAGTCTCTAAGACTAGGTAAGCCGTATACATGTTGATTTAATAACATAATTGAACTATTTAATCATTTATTATAAGTCATTAAATGATATACATAGCGGCAAGCGACCAACAGTTATACCTTTCCCAAACTCGGTAGTACGGAGTCATAAGCACTACTAAAACACACTAGAATTTCTAAGCACAATACTACTTTGAATTACAATTTAATAGTAGCATAATGAAGTAAGATGGTGACTTCGAGTCCTGCGAACATCAAGCAGGTATACCTTGAAGTCTCCTGCCACGCAGACACAACTCTTAACAACACAATTAGAATACTTGGATCTGCACCAAAATGTGCTGAAGATTAGCATGAGTACACCACAAAGGTACCCAGTAAGTATCAAGCCTAACCTTGGTTGAGTAGTGACGAGGCCAAGTCATGACACACACTAGACATAGAAACATGTTCAAGATATACATAAGCTAACAATGGAAAGAACATCAATGTAAGACCAACAACGGAAAACTTATTGATTTACAACCAACAATAAAGTTATAGAAACATATATGGCAGCAAGTAATAAACGAGTAATAAATAAACAATATAATTAGAACACCGATGAGATGTAAATAAATTAAATTAATGAAAAACAGATGACAAATCAAATAATCAAATCGCTCCCAACTCATGGACTTACAACAAGAATTACCCCGAGGCACCACACCTCATAAACCGCAAATCATGGACCACAATTTCCAAATCATACATATATGGCGCCTCATGCCCACAATAACAATCACCTTCGTATGGCAAAGCCCACGTGCTACCATGTACTTTGCAACTGTGATAAATATTAATTTAGATAAATTACATATATATTTAAACACCATAAAACAAAATAACAATCTTGAATAAAGTAAGGTGTCAAATAAAATAATAAGTTTATTTTAGAAATCAAGTAAAGTAAAATAATATACAATTTATACAAAACATAGTATAAAATGGGTTTAATTTAGAAATAAAAAAAATTGCATAAAGGTATCATTTTTAAACAAAACAAAACATAAGTTAAATTAACGAATTAAATATAGAAATTATTAAGGAAAAACATGATAACAATTTTAAGTAAGGTAAATATCTAACAGGGTGATGAGTATAATTTGAGAACCCAAATTATAGTGAAAGTGAGATAACCATTTAGAATAATAAGACACCGAGTGACATAACGAGTTCTATTTTAAGAGGCGCATAGAATAAAACATGTTAATAATTCTTTTATTTAAACCATTATGTTACCAACAACTCAACAGAATATGATATAGTGACTCCACGCAATTAAATTCACATTGACAATCAATTCACCAAGTTATAACGGAGGCACATATTGGCATGTTAAAGCAACACAACAAATCACATAGAATGCATGACTCACAAAAGAAACCACAATCGTTCCAACATTAAGATAACGACGAATAACCAAAAAAGATAAAAATGCGGATGATGATTGAAGGAAGAACAAAGACCATTCAAATCAACAAGTTGTTCCAACATGAAATGTACAATGAAAATCACAACCGTGGTACTGCCTCGTATTGACATTTTACAATTTCAATCACAATCGTTTCTTATATGACCACGTGAGTGTAACGACCTGATTTGTCGTTTTGAGTAATTACTCTCCTTTCTACTATTTGAAGTCTTAAATAGCTTCATATGATGTATTATGACTTGTTGGTATATTTGGTTGAGGTCTCGATAACCTCGGGTGGATTTTGGAAGGTTAACGGAATTTAAGTTGGATATTCCTAGAATGTTCGACGTCACTTCTTCAGGTATATGTGGTATCATATTAAGCAAACGAGCTCCAAATTCAGTTTTGATTAAAGCACTAGATCCGTTTTGAAATTACGGAGCCGTAGCAAAAAGAATCATCGAATTCTTACATCGTATGAGAGAGTTATGCCCATTCCTGTATTAGAAAAAACAATTTCCCGTTGCTAGCGACCAGGGTAGCGCGGGACGCTATCCCTGGCACTGGGATTTCTTTCAGATACTGGAACCAGCACCACAGGCAGCCCCCCAGCTCCACCTGTGGCGTCTGAAACGCTATATACTCATTGAACATTCATTGTTTCCCATTTTTCTTGGCCGAACTTTGGGATTTTCCTCCACTCTCTCAAGACCTCCAA
>AWOL01S0018236.1:15040-36559 GCA_000715115.1 Nicotiana otophora
CCCCCCATCTTCAAGGTGAGTAATACCTACTAATTTGGTATTTCATTCCATCAATTCCACTCTAGAACTAACTCAATCCGCCATGAAATCCTTAGATCTTCAAGAAATTTCTTCAAGAACTCAAAAGAGGGTTTTGCAAGATTTCTTCCAAAAGGTAATTCTACACCCTTAGACTTACATGTATGGATATATTATGGGAATATGAGTATGAATTAGGTATTTGAACTTATTGTATGGTGATTGGAAGCCATAAGTTCCCAATTTAAATACTTAACCATTGTAGAGATTGAAAGATGATTATTTGATGGAATTTTGTTGGTTGTGTGTGGATGGATGGTCATGTATGTGGATGGAATTTGGCTTGTTCGAGGTAAGTAACTCTTCTAATCTTCGAGATGAGGGTATGAACCCTGATTATACATGTTATGTGTTTGGCGTTGAGGTGACGCGCATGCTAGGTGACGGGCGTGTGGGCGTGCACCGTGTGAACTCTGACTCCGTTATTTCTTTGGTACTGTATAATTACCTGAACTTATCTGTAATCATGAATCTCTACGTACTAGAGTTATCGAGCTGTGATTCATGTTAGAAACTATGTCTAGACTATATGCTTATCCTAATGGGACCCACTGAGGTCATTACTGTTATTGAGTTATTTGCTTACATTGCAATTTCATACTCAGTCATGTTCATTTATTGTATATCATATCTCAGTCTCTGTTGTTATTTAATGATACATCATATCATCATTTTGGGCTAGTTTCATGACATTATGAGCCTGAGAGACTGGAGAGATTGATGACTGAGTGAGGCCGAGGAACTGATTGTGAGGTTGATTATGGGATCAGGCTGCACGCCACAGCATGCCATATTGGCTTTATATATATTATTATTTTTTGGATCGGGTTGCACGCCGCAGCATGGTTGACTGATTTATGCCATGATTGGCTTGTTATAGCGCTTGGGCTGAAGGAGCCCCTCCGCAGTCTGTACACATCCCCAGTGAGCGCAGATACCTACTGAGTGCGAGTGTCGAGTGCTGAGTGATTGGGAGGACTAAGTGATTGTGAGGACTGTGCGACTGGGAGGACTGAGTGACTGGGAGGACTGAGTGAAATGATACTCTGAGAGTATGCATATGGTTTTATCACTGAGTTGAATCGCATTGATATACACATTTGACAGACAGGCATAGAGATGCATTTTCCTCATGTTGTACGGTATCACGTCATTCATGACTTCTCACACATATTGGCATATGGGCATAGTGATGTATGTTCCACTGGCTATTTGGAAAGAAAATGAAACATCTTATTTATAGGTTATAGGATTTTTGGGAAAATTACTGTTTTCTAACTTACTCATATTCTTGGCAACTTCGGTAAAGGACTTGAGTTTTCATTGATACACTCGAGAGGTAGAACTATTTTCAGAAATCATGATTAAGCTGAGCATTTTATCTTAGAGTTACTTCTTTTATTACTTGGTTTACGTTTTTATGGTCTGTTGTTGGCTATTGGTGTTGGACCCGACCTTTGTTCCACCTCGTCACTTCTTTCAACCTAAGGTTTGGTTTGTTATTTATTAAGTACATGGGGTCAGTTGTACTCATACTACACTTCTGCACGTTGCATGTAGATATTGAATGTTGATGTTGCTGGGATCAACATGAGCTGGATTTGAAGACGTACCCGTGTTCCGGTCGTAGCTGCCTCTTGTTCATGGTAGCCTTAGATTTATAAAATCTGTTTATGTACATTTTGAACGGATGATGTATTTATTTCATACCAGCTTTGTAAATTCTAATCTTAGAAGCTCAGGATTTGTACTACCAGTCCTTAGGAAAGTTTTGTATAAAAGAGGTGTATTATCATTTCTTATCTTAATAAATCTCATTATGATGGATAGTCGTTAATTGGCTTACCTGACAGGTTGGGTTAGGTGCCATCACGACTAGGTGAATTTTGGGTCGTGACAAGTTGGTATCAGAGCTCTAGCATCATAGTTCTACAAGTCATGAGCAAGTGTCTAGTAGAGTCTTGCGGATCGGTATGATGACGTCCATATTTATCTTCGAGAGGCTACAAGGCATTTAGGATAATTTCCCATCTTTCGTTCCTTATCGTGCGAAATTTATTCAGCTTGAGACATAACTCTTTAAATTCCTTCCACGCATGTGAGCGCTCGGTATCAGCTGTGCATCGCCGGCTTGTGATTCCATAAACGAGGTTTGAAATGTGTATTATGTGTTTTGGTGATGGGCCAGTATGGAGGATTTGAGGCCAGGATTAGACCGCAGCTTAGGCTTGATAGTTTCAGTTGTGTGAGCTTGTACAATTAGACTCATATGTCCGGTAGTGTCTCTATGAGTGGAATTTGTAGCTCGATGAATGGATGGAGGACCATATGATGACTATATTGTGACTGCGGGAAGTGTTCATATGGTTTGAAAGTGACGGGAAAAAAAAGAATATTTTCTTGAGATGTAAAAAGGACTATTGGGTATTTGACTTCTGTCTCGATTTGACGTAGAGTCTCGTCTTATGAATGTGTTAAAGGATCTTTCACGTGGTGTAATTGTGGAACAAATTAAATTTCCATGTCTTGTTGATGAGTTCAAACTCATGAAGGTTAAGTGATTACGTAGGAGTTGTGGCAGTAAAAACAAAGGGTATAGAAAGATGTCAGTTTGAGGCTAAGCATGCGGGTTATCACATGCGGAATAAACTAAAGAGGTGTGATCTTTATAATGTTTTATGGATAATATTCTTTTCTACCAGTAGGGTAGATGTATTGGGGTTTGAATTTGAATTGGTGAAAAAAGTTGACCTGACCATCACGAGAATGAAGGCGAGCTTAGTAGACGATTCGAGATACCATATAGGTTGTGATGCATGAGCTTGGGAAGAATTTAGCTAAATCTCACTACGATGTTATGGCGGTAATTGAATATGGGTATTGTGAATTATTGAATGTTTTGATCTATGGCTTTGAGCCAAGTGAGGGAGCCTACTATTGACAATTCGATTTCATGGTTATAGGTTAAATTAAGTTTTGGTACGAGACATATTTGTGGAGCAGTTATGACTACAGAGGCTGAAATCGAGGATGACTCAAGTAAGGAAATTTCTTGAATACGGGAAATAATGCATTTATGAAAATATAAAAAATCATGGAATGATTAAGTGGTAAATTGCGAAGAATGTAGTGCGCATGGAATATGAATTTGGCCAGTGGTGTTAAGGCAGGGTTATTTCTTTGAGTGTTGTTGTGCTAATGGGGCATGTGTATTTTGGCCCGTTTGGGCGGTGCAATTCAATTTTGAGCCGAGTGGGTGACTCCTGAGAAGGTTCTAATGGGTCCGAGATTTATATATAGCAATTGAAAAAATTTTCGGACTTGTGTATGGATAGAATTTGAGATTTGCATTTGATGGTATCGGGACTTGCAGTAATCCTATATGACTAGGGATTCTACATTTCAGTATAAGAAAGGTAAAAGAACAATTTTAAATTTACGTAAGGTATTTTCAGAGTGGGCGTTTCAGTTGTGGTACTTATGGGGTGCTTAAGAAGAATACAACGGCTTATGGGCCTTTGGGCAATGTGGTTTTATGTGGATGTCTTGTAGTGAGCTTTGGGTAAGGATTGTGGAGTTCTGACAATGAGAAGTGTCAACTTGAGGATAATTTAGAAGAAACTCGGAGAAAATAGAACTACTGGGTAGTAGACAGGACCAGTATGGCAATGGTATGATTAGTTCTTTGGTTACCTATGATGTGTGAGGCTCTACATATGTTTTTGTTGCAATATTCTTGGGTTTAGTGACCTGCGTGGCTTGGTCGAGTTAGAGGAATTCAGTTCTGATAGCTTGGTTATGTGCAAATGGATTTCAAAGTGTTCTTGATAGTTTCTACCATGGTTTGAACCAGATAGTTTTTTTTCTAGTGTAGGGAACGTGTTGTGTACTGTGATTTCCTCCTGTAAGGAAGAAAAAGGAAGGTTTCTAACTAACCGGATATGTAAACTGCTGGTGACTTAGAGTTGTAATGAGATTCTTGTGCTTGTCACATGATGGCATGATAGATGTGGTGTGGTGTACGGGATTTAGATTTACATGTACAAGGTGGCGATTCATTCTTGAAGGGAAGGTCACAAAGTTTGGACAGAATGGTCAGTTTCAGATATTTAGATGAATATTGTAACTTCTTGGTAATCCCTGAGAAGGGTGTGCATTTCAGAAGGCGCATAATGTTTTGACTTATGGATGTCCATCGGTATTACGGTACTCACCTGGTTGATAGACTATGATATTCTAATTATTTCTATGTGGCACGAAAGGTTTTTGGAAGAATTCCACGTGGGATGATTGTGCATGAAAGATGTGTTAGTCATTTGAGTGTTGGAGTTGGGACCAGTTACAATGATTCATGCGTTCTATGAATTTGGAGACTGGGATTTCTCAGAAGCATATTGTTTCAGGGTTATGGCCTGTTTTGAGGTGAGTATTTTATTTAAACTCAATGGAGGCAGTAGTTGCGTTAATTATTTGTGACAACTATGCGCTACAAATGCGTATTTATGTGAGGTTTGAGCCCATGTGCGGGCATCGGGGCAAGTATTCATACTTGGAATAATGCTTAGGCTATGATATGCCTGGAGTTGACTGTTAAGCATAAAGTTATAAGATTTCTCGTACTCGTACCTTTGTGGAGAACTATCGGGCCATACTTGAGGTTACAAAGAGGCTAATTCCCTGAGTAAACTGGGTAGTTACTATTTTTGCGTTAAATTACCGATTTGAGTTGTGATACCACACTTTGCACATGCCTACTCTTAGGCGTGTTAATTATACCAGTCCAGGAGCAAGGGAATCTTATTTCATTATCATATACACACATGTTTACTTGTTTAATTGCTCCTGTATGATATGTTGGGACTGGAGGCAAGTGACCATGCCAGGCGATTTATATTATTAGCATGTGAGTTGTCCGTGCAGATCTACATATTGGTATCATTGACACGTGAGTTCTCCGTGTCGCACGTGAGTTGTCCGTGTCGCACGTGAGTTGTCCGTGCAGTGTGTGGGAATTTTATTTTTTTGATAATTTATCTGATTTCATTGCTTTCCTTCCTCTACGATAAAAATTACTTGAGCAGCGTATTTGAAGAATTGTGTACATGCACCTACGATTATCCTCTTCACAAAATTTTAGGAGTTGGATGTAAATATTAGGTTGTGGTGGTGCTAGCTGAACTTGCGAAACGGTTCTCTTCTTTGAGGTATTTTCCATTTTTGGGTGCACAGATTGCACAGTTTTTGGCTTGAGATATACTGGTATAGTGTGTATATGGAATAGTTGTGTTTGATAATATAAGGTCATCGTACCTAGAATGTGTACTATCGGATTTGATAATGGTATATTTGGGAGGATGATATCAAAAGCCGGCATAGAAAGTGATTATGGTTCTGGTTGGGGCGAGAGAGCTCCATGACTAGTTGATCTGATAAGTGGTTATGAGATTCCACTTGTTTCATTCATTATCTGCAGTGTATGAAGGTTTTTGGGAATGAGGTTTTGTTTGATATGAGGTTTAATACTAGTAGCGGGTTGGTTTTGAGTAGTTACTGTGATCGAAAATGGTGCTGCGAGTATGTGAGTTGTGTAGTATGTTATGTAATTATCTGGGGTTATGGTTATGGCTTGATACAACTTGTTCATACTTATACAGTGTGTAGATGTGAGATTCAAGTCTTGAAAGAAATTTTTGGATGTTGGAAATTGGATTTCAATGTCAATGGGCTAAGGCTAAATGAGTGATTTTCAGTTATATGGTATTGTCAGGCCTACATGGTATAGGGTGACGTGGGATCACCCCCGGGTATGTGCGTGGTAAGGTGGAATAGTGATTTGATGGATTGGAAACAACCCTTGGCACGTTCGAGGATGAACGTATGTTTAAGTGGGGGAGAATGTAACGACCTGACCTGTCGTTTTGAGTAATTACTCTCCTTTCTAATATTTGAAGTCTTGAATAGATCCATATGATGTATTATGACTTGTTGGTATATTTGGTTTAGGTCCCGAGGGCCTCGGGTGGATTTCGGATGGTTAAGGGAATTTAAGTTGGATATTCCTAGAATGTTCGACGTCGCTTCTTCGAGTATATATGGCATCACATAAAGCAAACGAGCTCCAAATTCAGTTTTGATTAATGCATTAGATCCGTATTGAAATTACGGAGTCATAGCAAAACGAATTGTCAAATTCGGACATCGTATGAGAGAGTTACACCCATTCCCATGTCAGGAAAAATAATTTTCCGTCGCCAGCGCCCAGGGTAGCGCGGGGATCCCTAATGCTGGAATTTCTTTCAGATACTGGAACCAGCGCCACACGCAGCCCCCCCAGCACCTGAAACGCTATATACTCATTCGGGGTTCATTTTACCCTATTTTTCTTGGCCGAACATTGGGGTTTTCCTCCACTCTCTCAACATCTCCAACTCCCCCCATCTTCAAGGTGAGTAATCCCTACTAATTTGGTGTTTCATTCCATCAATTCCACTCTAGAACTAACTCAATCCGCCATGAAATCCTTAGATCTTCAAGAAATTTCTTCAAGAACTCAAAAGAGGATTTTGCAAGATTTCTTCCAAAAGGTAATTCTACACCCTTAGACTTACATGTATGGATATATTATGGGAATATGAGTATGAATTAAGTATTTGAACTTATGGTATGTTGATTGGAAGCCATAAGTTCCCAATTTAAATACTTAACCATTATAGAGATTGAAAGGTGATTATTTGATGGAATTTTGTTGGTTGGGTGTTGATGGATGGTCATGTATGTGATGTTGGAAGTTATAAATTATTTAAGAATGATGGTGGGATAAATGTTTACTAAATTGTAGTAGTTGGAGGAACTAATTCTATTGTTAAGAGATGTAGAGATTCATGCCTACTAGGTATTTGATAAAATGCCTAAATGACCAAATCTGGAAATTTGTTTACTAATGTTGGTCCAATTGAATTATGTTGATATAGATTGAAGTTGTAAGAGTAGTGGGTGTTTTTAATATCAATAAAGAGTTGAATTAAGAAAGCTCGATTTGTGGCGATCTTATTATCGAGGGATTTTCAAGGAAATCATCGGGATTTGAGCCGTTCGGATGTTGATACGTGCAGAATGGAATTTTCGGAGTATTGTACAACTTGCTCGGTATTGGATTTGGCTTTTTCGAGGTAATTAACTCTTCTAATATTCGAGCTGAGGGTATGAACCCTGATTATACATGTTATGTGTTTGGTGTTGAGGTGACGCACAAACTAGCTGACGGGCGTGTGGGCGTGCACCGTGTGAACTGTGACTCCATTATTTCTATGGTACTATGTAGTTACCTGAACTTATTTATAATCATGAATCTCTCAGTACTAGAGTTATTGAGCTGTGATTCATGTTAGAAACCATGTCTAGACTATATGCTTATACTGATGGGGTCCACAGAGGTCATTACTGCTGTTGAGTTATTTGCTTACATTGAAATTTCATACTCAGTCATGTTCATTCGTTGCATATCATATCTCAGTCTCTGTTGTTATTTAATGATACATCGTATCATCATTTTAGGCTAGTTTCATGACATTGTGAGCCCGAGAGACTGGAGAGATTGATGATTGAGTGAGGCCGAGGGCCTGATTGTGAGGTTGATTATGGGATCGGGCTGCACGCCACAGCAGGCCATATTGGCTTTATATATTATTATTTATGGGATCGTGCTGCACGCCGCAGCATGGTTGACTGATTTATGCCATGCTTGGCTTGTTATAGCGCTTGGGCTGAAGGAGCCCCTACGGAGTCTATACACACCCCCAGTGAGCGCAGCTACCTATTGAGTGTGAGTGCGGAGTGTTGAGTGCCAGCGATTGGGAGGACTGAGTGATTGTGAGGATTGTGTGACTATGAGGACAGAGTGACTGTGAGGATTGAGTGACTGGGAGGACTGAGTGACTGGGAGGACTGAGTGACTGGAAGGGCTGAGTGAAATGATACTCTGAGAGTATGCATATGGTTTTATCACTGAGTTGCATCGCATTGACATGCACACTTGACATACAAGCATAGAGATTCATTTTCCTCATGTTGTACAGTATCACGTCATTCTTGACTTCTCACACATATTGGCATATGGGCATAATGATGCATTTTCCACTGGCCCTAGAAAGAAAATAAAACATCTTATTTATTGTTGAAAGGATTTTTGAGAAAATTACGTTTTTCAAACTTACTCATATTTTTTGCAACTTCGGTAAAGGACATGAGTTTTCACTGATACACTTGAGAGGCAGAACTATTTTCAGAAATCATGATTAAGCTGAGCATTTTATCTTTGAGTTACTTCTTTTATTACTTGCTTTACGTTGTTATGGATTGTTGTTGGCTATTGGTGTTGGACCCGACCTTTGTTCCAGCTCGTCACTACTTTCAACCTAAGGTTAGGTTTGTTACTTATTGAGTACTTGGGGTCGGTTGTACTTATATTACACTTCTGCACCTTGCGTGCAGATATTGGATGCTGATGTTGCTGGGATCGACGTGAGCTGGATTTGAAGACATACATGTGTTTCGGTCGTAGCTGCCTCTTGTTCATGGTAGACTTAGACTTATAAAATCTATTTATGTACATTTCGAACAAATGATTTATTTATTTCATACCCGCTTTGTAAATTCTAATCTTAGAAGCTCATGATTTGTACTATCAGTCCTTGGGAAAGTTTTGTATAAAAGTAGTTTATTATCATTTCTTATCTTAATAAATCTCATTAAGATGGATAGTGGTTAATTGGCTTACCTGACGGGTTGGGTTAGGTTCCATCACGACTAGGTGGATTTTGGGTCGTGACAGTGAGCCTTACATTTAATTTTTAAAATTATTTTTTTCCGAAATAGCTACGCGCATTTTAGCACACCTTATCTCACCGCGTGGCTTCAACTAGTTCCCATACTAGCAACACGCGTATCAAACCCACCTTATCTCACCGCATGCATATCATACACTGCCTTATACAACCGCATGTGTATCAATATCACAACATAATCACAACTCGCACCACTAGTGCCCATATGCCACAACTTACCACAAAGTCAACAACACCAATATTTCCACAACAAATAGCCCATGGTTCAACCACAATATGTACAAGAATTTCAACAATAACAAAATGAGTGGGAATGCTCAAAAAGGAAAGGTATCTCAATAATTAACAACTTTGCCTCAAAGCGGTAACGACTATTACAACTTCAACTAAAGCATATAAGCGCAAAACAACAAGTAAGAGGTAGAACAAGTGCTAACAACGTCAAATAGAGCATGTAAGTGTAGATTAACTATGAGAGATATAACATGTTATAACAATTCAATTAAAGGTATGGAAAGAGTCTAGATAATCTATACAGGTCAAATACCATATATAGCACGTGTACCTACTCGTCACCTTACGTGCACGACTTTTACATAACACAAATAGCACAATCAACCCAAATCCTAAGGGGTATTTTCCTCCACACAAAGTTAGGCAAATTACTTACCTCATCTAGGCCAACTCAACCCTACGAAATAGCTTTTCCCTAAAATTCACATCCACACAGCTCAAATTTAATAAGAAATGACTTAATAACATCAAACAATGCAAGAGAAACCAATTATAATAAATAAAGCTATGATCTTTATATTTTCCCCAAAAAGTCAATAAAAACCAATGTCGGGTCCATCTTGGATTTCGAATCCAAGCTTACACGAGCGAAGCCCAAACCAATACAAACTCACACGAATGAAAACTGACTCAATCGGAGTCTGATAGCTCAACCAATTCGCCAAAACATCGCTCCTGGGTGTTTATAACCCAAGAGTCCAACCCACATAAGTTGAGTCTCATATCTCCCGAAATACTCCTCTAAAACTCACCAAATTCGAGTGTTTTATTCTCCTCATATAGAATAATAAGACCCCAAAAGGAATCGAGAAATAAATGACTATAACTCATTTTCAATTTTTAAAATTTAGGACATAGCCCTAGGTCTTGATTTAAAAAATTAAATGGGTTTTCAATTAAAATCATGAATTAAAGCTTAAACCAAGGTAATGAACCAAAGAAAAGTACTTAGGTTAATATTTAGACCTTATCCCATGGAAGAAACTTGAAAAATATCCTTGAATTCTCCCAATCCCAAACTTTCAAGATGAGAAAAACTCCAACAATATTAATAGCCAAAACTACCCATCTGTTTTGCCTTATTTCTTGTGCCACACGATCCCTAAACTCACTTTTTCTATCTCCAATGGATTCCTCGTAAAATTCAAGTCAAGTTAGGCTTTTAAATCACTCCATTTGACCTTGTAACGAAGAAGATATGTTGGTTTTAATATTTAAAAATAGTGCAGATTTTTATATACGAATTCAGTGGCAATTTTATAATTAATCTGAAAATCTAGCAACCAAATTCTTAGTAAAATGACCATAAATTCCTCATATGATGTCGAAACTTGATGATTTCAGTTGCTATAATTCCAAAATTAAGATAGAGATATAATGGTTTAGTCGAAACATGAATTGAAGACCATTTGCTCAATATGGTAACCTTTATGTTCAAATCGACGTCGAAACCGAAAACAATCACCATACAACCCAAACTTATCCAGAACTCATCAGAATTTAACCATACTTTGAGGACATGTCCAAAATCATCATACAAACTTATTGGAATAATTAAAATCCGATTTCGAGTCCGTTTACTCAAAACGCAAACCTTGGTAAACTCTTCCATCTTAAAGCTTCTAAAACAAGAGTCATTCTTCCAAATCAATCCCGAACCGCTCGAAAACCAAAACTAACCATACATGCAAGTCTTAATAGATAATATGAAGCTTTTTAAAGTCTCAAACTACCGAATAAAATGCTAAATCTCAAAACGACCGGTCGAGTCATTACATTCTCCCCCACTTAAATATATGTTCGTCCTCGAATGTGCCAAAAGTCGTTCCAAAGCCATCAAATTGCCAAATACCCTCACCATACACATAACCATTGATAGCCATGGGTGATCCCATGTCACCCAATCCATATAAGCCTGACAACACCACCTAACAGAGGATCTTTACTTCAACCTTAGTCCATAAATCTTAAAACTAATATCCCCAACATTCAGAACTCATTATATGACCCAATTCTTGCATCTATGCACCGTATAACTCTGAACAAGCTGTATCAATCTATAGCCATATCTCAAAACATAATCACATGATATACCACATAACATAAATACTCATAGCAATAACTTCCGACAGCAATATGTGCTCGATAACCAACCCGACACTGGTAACAAACATCATATCGACTAAAACCTTGTTCTGAATCTTCGTACACTACCAATAATGAAAGAAACATGCAGAAATTCATAACCACCTATCAGATTAACATGTCGTGGAGCTCCTTTGCCCGATAAGAACCATAGCCAAAATCTAAGCCGACTAATGACATACTTCTTGCAAACATACCTTAATCAAATTCGATAGCACTTATTTCAGGCCCAATAACCTCACCTCATCTAATACAAGCTACTTGACCGACCTGTCATACAAATCCTACTTAGAGCCACATACCATGCAATCCGTGCACTAACGAGCAATAACTCAAATATACCCAATGATGGAAAGAGAATGGAAATGAAGAAACCATCCCACCAGCTCAACAGATACCACCATGAAGCGCAATGCTATCAATCTACCACACAAGGGAAAACATAACACACGAAATAAGCATAAAGGATCATATCCTAGCATAATACAGCTGCGATGGATGACCCAATCTGACACCAGTCTACCTGGAATACATCGAGCCATGATACTCACAATCAACAACAGTAAGCATATCAATATCAAACACATAAAGCGTGTGACCATAACTATGATGATATGGATATCACTATATACTAGAAATAAGAAGACCATAACCAAGGCATAATCAACCGTTCAACACCCAAAGAGCAATCTCGCTCGAATTTTGCTACAAAGCCCAAACATAACCGCATCAGTATGCAGATAACCAACAAATAATAACCCATCGCCGCATAGGAGTGTAACACATGAGAATACCAGAACACGAATATGATCCACTCTGATCGATAACATACCCCTCCACAATAATTGTGCTGAGTAGATAAATCTGACCCGATTTAGAATATACATTCTTATTAGACCTACTAGTAGCCTCTAAATCAATTCTGATCCTTCCGAAGTAGGTAGGTAGCCTCCTAAAAGCCCGCGATAACATATCTATAGTACATACCATCAGTTGCCAACCTTTAACATACCTTTTCCATTCACAACCATGGAACAATCTGCCTCGAGAACCCTCTTAGTCTTCAAATCCCTAGAATACTAGAATCTCTATATCCGATCACAACTACACTACTCAAATAATTGACACATTCCTCACATACTGCCAGCCCAAGAACTCTTTGGGTCTAGCTCAAGTTGTGGTCGACACTATCAAGAACTCTTCAAGGCTAGTCCGCACATCACCAAGCCATCAGAACTAAACTTCCCCAACTCAACCAAGTCACGCAAGCCGTCAAACCCAAGAGTATTGCCACAGAACGCTGGTGAAGCATTACCATGCCAAAAGACCAGTTACCTTTATTGCTATGTTGACCCAACACCATCGAGCTGGCCTATTTTTTCTAATCCTTCTCGACTTGTCTTCATTTCAACACTTTACCTTATCGGTACATAATGATCAAAAGTCAAAGATCGTTGCGGAAGACCATGGTACAAAAATCCATAAATCACTATATTTCCTCTGGAGCACCCAAAAATGCTGCAACCGAGATACCCACTCTGAAGTGACCTTCTATGAATCTGAAGACGTTTATCTAACCTCTCTGACACTGGAATGTAGATTTAGCAATGATACATATATACCCCTAGTTCCAACACCATCCCACGAAAATCTCAGATCTTCATCATGTACAATTCCGGGGAACCCATCAACACTGCATATATACCTCACACCCAAGACTGATATGACACTTACCCATACAATTTGATTGTCGATAGTAGACTCCCCCACTTGGCGCAGAGTCATAGGGAACAACATCCGATGATCCACTAGATTAGTGACGAGGTCAGGTCAAGATACCTACTAGACATAAAAACCTATTCAAGATATACATAAGCTAACCATGGAAAGAACATCAATGTAAGACCAACGACGGAAAAATTAATTATTTACAACCAGCACTAAAGTTATAGAATCATAAATAGCATCAAGTAGTAAACGAGTAATAAAGAAACAACATAATCAGAATACCGATGAGATTATTTGACACCTTACTTTATTCAAATAATCAAATCGCTCCTAATGCATGGACTTACAACAAGAATTACCTCGAGGCACCACACATCATAAACCACAAGTCATGTACCACAATTTCTAAATCTTACATATATGGCACCTCGTGCCCACAATAACAATTACCTTCGCATGATAAAGCCCACGTGCTACCATGTACTTTGCAACAGTGATAAATATGAATTTAGATGAATGATAGATATATTTAAACACCATAAAATATAATAACAATCTTGAATAAAGTAAGGTATCAAATAAAATAATGAGTTTATTTTAGAAATCAAGTAAAGTAAAATAATATGTAATTGGTACGAAACAAAGTATAAAATGGGTTTAGTTGAGAAATCAATAAAATTGCGTAAAAGTATCATTTTAAACAAAACAAAACATACGTTAAATTAACGAATTTGTTAAGGAAAAATATGATAACAATTTTAATTAAGGTAAACATCTAACATGGTGATGAGTATAATTTGAGAACCACAATTATAGTGAAAGTGCGATAACCATTTAGAATAATAAGGCATCGAGTGAGATAACGAGTTCTTTCTTAAGAGGCATATAGAATAAAGCATGTTAATAATTCTTTTATTTGAACCATTTTGTTACCAGCAACTCAACAGAATAAGATATAATGACTCCACGCAATTAAATTCACATTGACAATCAATTCATCAAGTTATAACGGAGGCACATATTGGCATGTTAAAGCAACACAACAAATCACATAGAATGCATGACTCACACAAAAAATCACAATCGTTTCAACAGCAAGATAACAACGAATAACCAAACACAATCAAAATGCGGATGATAATTGAAGGAAGAACAATGACCGTTCAAATCAACAAGTTATTCCAACATGAAATGTACAATAACAATCACAACCGAGGTACTGCCTCGTTTTCATATTTCACAATTTCAATCACAATATTTCCTTGTATCACCGCGTGAGCCTTACATTTAGTTTTGAAAATCATTTTTTCTGAAATAGCTACACGCGTTTTAGCCCACCTTATCTCACTGCGTAGCTTCAAGTAGTTCCCCTACTTGCAACATGCGTATCAAGCCCACCTTATCTCACCGCATGTGTATCAACCCCTAGTCTTATACCACCGCATGTGTATCAATATCACAACACAATCACAACTCGCCCTACAAGTGCCCATATGCCACAACTTGCCCCAAAGTCAACAACACCGATATTTACACAATAAATAGCCCATGGCTCAACCACAATGTATACAAAAATTTCAACAATAACAAAATGAAAGGGAATGCTCAACAAGGAAAGGTATCTCAACAATTAACAACTTCGCCTCAATATGATAACGGCTATTACAACTTCAATACCAATAACTCAACAAGATGATATTCCATGAAATAACAACTTCAATTAAATGTGATTCAATAATTAAGAGGTAATAAGACAACAAGGAGGGCAATAACTTCAACTAAAGAATATAAGAGCAAAATAACAAGTAAGAGGTAGAACGAGCCTACTTGCAGCGCGTAAATACTAATGCCATTTAGAGTGCTCCCTCCAACTACTAACTTAGTTGCCATCAATCTATCATTCTCCCGCCTAACCTCTACCAATAACTCTCTAAGCTCCCTATCCACCAAAATACCCACTTCGTTCTTGCCCTTCACGCCTTTGGAGTACCACAATTTATACTCGTCTGCATTCCTCGCCTTCGATCCTACCCACCTAGTCTCCTGCACACAAGCTATATTGACCTTCCTCTTCTGGAAAATGTTCGCCAGCTCTATAGACTTACCCCTCTACGTGCCTATATTCCACGGTCCAATTCTCAACCTACAGGCTTCCTTGTTCCCCTTACCCCCTTTAGGCCCCGTCCCACGCCCTGACTCTTGCCTACCCCCCATTCCCACCACCACCCACCATCTTCGAGGACATAACCCTAATATGCCATTACAAACCACAACCATTATACCTATGGACGTCTAGGAAAAAACGCCAACACAGAACACCCCAATCCAAGGATATCATCATCCTCAATTCTAAGAATGTCATCCGTGAAAAGAGGCAGGTGGAAGAAATTGATTCAAGAGCTAGGGATGTCATCCCCAACCCAAGGATGACATCCCTAAAAATTCTACATGCATAATATTGTTTTAAATAGGCATGACTTTCCAGTGGAGGGGAGGGAACCATTCTGGTTCAGAGAACACCAATTCTTATATTGGCTTTTTTTAGTTTTAGAAGTTACTTTTTTATTGTAGGATACTATTTTTATTTTTTATTTTTTCTCCATAATGAAGTAATTTTCTGAGGTTGGGATACTAGATGAAGCTATAAAAGTGTTATAATACTTATCTTAATTTTATTATCTTCTTGTGTTGAGATTTTCTCTTTATCATCTTTATACACCAAGGTATTTGATATTTATTATATCTATATTTTGATATAAATTATATACACTTACCAAAATCTTTATCTTATTATTTATTTCTTATTCAGAAGAAGAGAAATATTTAAACAAGTTTATTAATTTAGAAAATGTTAATCGAAAGAGACTTTTTCTCACTTGGTGCACTCAACTAAGATAATTCTTATTTGAAGTCATTACTTTAATTGGTTAACTATACTAATCGAAAGTGGTGTTATTAGTCAATTATTGTTTAATGTCACTAACTGTCAATAAATTGATAACACATAAGCGCGAGCGGTGTTATTAATATATTATTATTATGTGAAGTGATTGTCTTAAAAATTAGTGGTCATTCTTTAAACAAGGTCTCTATTTAACTGTTAATCAATTAACTACACTAATCAAAAGAGGTGTTATTAATTGGATACTTATATGTGATTTGGTTAAATTAAAAATAAACCATCATTTCATTAAATAGAGAAATAAATAGTAAAATTCTGATTTTATTGTATTAGTTTTATCTTGCTAATTCGCAATATCCCAACCTCTATCTTTTTATTATAAAATTATAAATATTTATTGCTTTTATTTTACTATTTTTGTTAACAACTCTCTCTTTACCAATTTGATTCTCTCAAATAGTGACAAAGACAATACAAATATGTAGCCTAGGTGGTTCCAATCTCTGTAGGACGATATCTTAAACTTTACTATAATTTGACAGAGTACGAGCAAAAAATAATATACGCCTAGAGCTCGTCGAATTTTTGGTGTCGTTGCGGACTTGTGAACATCTACTTAAGATTAATTGTCTTAAATTCTGAGATTTGTTTTTTACATCTTCAAGTCTCTTATTTTCTAGTGCCAGACAAGTGCTAGGGAGCAATACCAATTTTTTTTTTAAAAAAGGAATCTGAAGGTCAACTCATTTGTCACGACCCCAATTTCCCTTCGTAGGTGACGGCACCTAGTTTCTAAGACTAGGTAAGCCTAACAAGCAAGCGGAATAATTAAAATAATAAACTAAAAGCTCAAAATGCCAGCAACTGTATGAAGTAAAAACTGCAATTCCAAGTATATACAACTCCCAAGACCCGGTAGATATAAGTCACAAGCTCAAGATACAATATTGCAAATATCCAAAACATCATTCTCTATCAAAACATAAATAAGCAACGAAATGACGGGATAGAAGGGGACTCCAAGGCCTGCGGATGCGGGCATATGTACATTGAAGTCTCAAAGCAGTAGAACAATACTCTAATAACGAGGTTGATAGGATGTACCTGGATCTGCATAAAAATATGTGCAGAAGCATAGTATGAGTACACCACAACGGTACCCAGTAAGTGCCAAGCCTAACTTCGATAGAGTAGTGACGAGGTCAGGTCATGGCTATACTGAGAATGATAAGAAACAAGGAAGAAGATATAATGATATAATAAAGTGACAGGGAAGTGTAACAATAGAAGTTTACGGAAGGTAACGACACGGAATCAAGTAGACAAATACAACACGTAAGGAAGCAAGAATATCACAAGTTAAGGAATAACAACAACAACAATACAACAAATAAAGAAAATCAACAGGGGCACTCCCGAGGTACCGCCTCATAGTCCCAAAAGTAAATATCTCACAATCTTTCCTTATAATAATAACCGCACGGCAAAAACTTTGTGCCATAATAACAATCCGCACGGCAGAACCTCGTGCCACAATAACATTCTACACGGCAGAAACCGCGTTCCACAATAACAATCCGCACGGCAGAAACCTCGTGCAACAATAACAATCCGCACGGCAGAAACCTCGTGCAACAATAACAATTTGCACGGGCACGGCAGAAACCTCGTGCCACAACCAAATAATCATCTCAACAATAATCACGAAAACCAAAACATAATAAATGAAACAATGATATTTCAAGCAAAGAATACTACAGTTAAATAATGAATACGGGATCAAGGAAGCAGGTAATTCAACTAAGCATGTTGTACAGTTTGCAAATAAGAGATAAGACACGTAGACATATGAAATTAGGCTAAACATGATGACTACTCATGCTAGAGTAACTTAATTAAGGAAATAAAATGAAACTACTTAGCAAAAACCAGATTTTCAACATTTAGCCCGAGTATACACTCGTCACCTCGCGTACACGGCCTTCACATAATGCAAATTACCATAACAGTACCAAATCCTAAGGGGAATTCCATTACGTAAGGTTAGACAAGTCACTTACCTCAAACCTCACTCAATCAATCAATAAGAAGGCCTTTCCCTTGACTCTCCGACTATGAACGACTCAAATCTAGCAAAAAAACATTACGTATTATAAATATAACTATAGGAAACTAATCTAAATAATGAAATTATGATTTTGGCAAGAATTGGAAAAATTGCCCCAAAGAAATTACCTAGGCCCACGTCTCGGAATCCAACCAAATTATAATATCCGAACATCCATTCGATATCGAGACCAACCATACAAGAATTATCCAAATTCGAACTCATCTAGCCTTTCAAAACTCAAGAATTTGGTCTAAAGACTTTACACCTTTTCCCCCAAGTTTTTCAACCCAAGTCCTTAATCAAATGAAGAAATCGAAGATAGATTAATAAAAATTAATCAAAAACGAGTTAAGAGCTCTTACCCCAACAATCCCTCTGAAAACCCTTCTAACTATCGTCTTAATCTGAGCTCTATGTCTCAAAATATAAATAAAATGGCAAACCCTCGATTTTAAACTCTCTGCCCAGGCATTCTTGCTTTTGCGGTCCAAAAATCCGCTTCTACGGTACCGCTTTTGCGGTCACTAATCTGCTTCTGCAAAAAACATTCCACTCCCGACCTCGCGCACCTGCGGTCAAGGCTCCGCATCTGCGGGTGCGCTCCTGCGCAAATGAAGGTCGCTTATGCGACCCTCCAACCGTCCTTGCTTCTGCGATAAAACCTTCGCTTCCGCATCCACGCAGGTGTGGACAACCCTTCGCACCTATGACCATAGACTTCCTCACTCCTAGATGCATCTGTGCTTCGCAGCTCGCACCTACGACCAAAGCTCCGTAGGTGCGATTGTACCAGAAGACTCCAGCTACAACATACCTTTTTACTCCAAAACTTGATCCGATAATCATCTGAACTTTACTTGAGTCCCCCGGGACCTCAACTAAATATACCAACAAGTCTTAAAATATGATACGAACTTAGTCGATTCTTTCAATCACACCAACCAATGCTAAAATCATGAATCGTGCATTGATTCAAGCCTAATGAACTTTGAACTTCTAATTTCTACATTTGATGCCGAAACCTATCAAATCACGTCTGATTGACCTCAAATTTTGCACACAAGTCACAAATGACACCACAGACCTACTCTAATTCCCGGAATACCAATCTGAGCCCGGTATACACAAAGTCAACTCTCGGTCAAATTTCTAAATTTTCAACTTTCACCATTTCAAGCCTAATTCAACTACAGACCTCCAATTCACAATCTGGACGCGCTCCTAAATCCAAAATCACCCAACGGAGCTAACAGAACCATGAAAACTCCATTCTGGAGTCGTCCATATATAAGTCAACATCCGGTTAATATTTTTAACTTAAGCTTTCAATTTAGGGACTAAATATCCTATTTCACTCCAAAACTCACTCTAACCAGACACCAAGCGCCCCGATAAGTCACATAACTATAAAATAAAGTAAAGGGAGAAATAAATAGGGGATAGGGGCTAATACTCTCAAAATGATCGGCTGGATCGTTACATAATTCTGCGTTCTTTCAAAATAAATTTCAACCAACCAAGTAAACTATTTGTTGAGTTGGTAGAAGAATACTGCCAAATGGCCATCATATGTGAATATTATGGAGGCAACCACCAAAGCTTTGGATGTCAAACAAGTAACACATTTTTCTATGCGGATTCTAGGAGAATGAATGACCTTAAAGAATTAATTAATAAAATCAGTCAAAGGTCCATTACTTGTAAATATTGTGGTGGAAGTCACTTTACTCATGAATGCCAACTAGGTAATTCCTATTCTTTAGGTTTATCTAATGAACAATCTAATGTTGTTTCTAGTTCCTACATGCTTAATGATTCTAGTCAAAATAATTGCAATCCGGAGTGCAACCAATATTCATAAGAGAATCAATATATTGGAAGTGAATCACCTTAAGAGGAGAATGTAAACTTGAAAAGAGTTGTGCATAATTTCAAAGCAAATACCGATAAAAAATATGCACAGAATCATAAAGCCATTACGGATTTAACAAAAAAGGTAAATCAATTAGTAAATATGGCAATCTCCTTGAATTTTTGTGGTGAGCTTTTAAATGAAACTACTTCTTGTGAGGATGGACCAACTGATCAAAATATTGTGCTTTTTGAGAAAGAATCTACCACTCACGGTAAAAAGCCTGATCCAGTCGAGAAGGCTCACAATAAAAGTCTAGTTGAATGTAATTCAATAGGTGATGAGTGCTTAACCCATTTTTCATATTCACATAAATTAATTAATTTGGAAGAAAATGAGAATTAATAGGTCTTCATATGCACAAATCAAATTTTCATTGACCATCATTCTTCAATTTCTTTTTATCATTATGACTTTATGAATTTTGTTATTGGAGACTTTTAGGAAAATTTATGGAATGATCCTCAGGAAAAATGTAAAATGGAATTATGGATCACCATGCATAGTTATTTGCCCGCTCGAGACAAGACCTAGAAAGAGCGGGATGTGAGAAAAAAAATATTTTTTGATATTCTTGGACAAGTATGCTCCAAGATGAACCCCAAGGAGCGAAAAAGAAAGAAAGATTCAGAATTGGAGTTAGAGTTCACAAGCTCCAGAAGAAAAGAGAAACCATTTAGGGGACCCCGTTTACCTTGTCTTGCTTTTTATATTGTTTGTCACTAGGACATGACAACATTTAAGTGAAGGGGTAGGGGATATATATTTTTATATATTTGTATTTTTTTAGCATAACGTTTTTTATACACTTCCATGGATTTCTTTGTTTAGTTCTTTGCATGGTCGTAATATTTTGAACTGAACACTTTCTAAAAGTTATAGTACATAAGTGGGCTAAAATCTTAATTTTTTTAGAATGAGATTTTGGAAAAAGGGATTTAATTGAGTATCATCCATGTGTTTGAATATCTTTTCAATCTCATAATTGTTTATTGGTGATTAAACTTATAATGTTTGTTGATCCCAAGTGCATTGTGTGGACAGTTTATGTTGCCAAGTTCTCCTGCTTATTCAAAAATCTAGAATTTGTCTGAATGTGTTTTGAGGTGAAATTCTAGGTAGATTTTTGAGTTGAGAAATGAAAGTAGGCCTTCCTAGTTGAACCATAACGTAAATTAACCTGCCTTAATTATATTTATCCCTTGTCAGCCCCTTGAGCCTAAATAAATTATCCCTTATTTTTTTGATAGCCAAACTCTAACCCTTAGCCTATTTTTACTATTACATCTATTTGTTCACCTTATTTTCTTTCTGGCACTTTACAAATACAAAAATTAAGTGTGAGGGAGTTGTAGTGGAAGGAAGAGAGGAAAGGACGATTGTTGGGTTTACTAATATTTTGAAAATATTATCATGTGACTATAAAAGAAACAAATTGTTGCTTGTGAAAAAAAAGGAAATTTATTTTATAGCAATAAAGAAAATTTTGACAATTGCAAAAGGGGGG